>CBVK0101262906.1:0-13337 GCA_900067695.1 Picea abies | reverse complement strand
TTTGAGTTTTTCTAGCTGCAAGACTTAGGTTTTGATTTTTTGTCCTAGAAATAAGATGACCCATAAAGGTCTTCTCTTTAAAATTTTCATAAAATATTTTCAACAGCTAACACGTGCTTAAAAGATGATGGTTAGCTGGTTAAAGTGGCAACTTTCAACAGCGAAGGAGAATTTCTCACAAGTCGTTAGCTGGTGAAAGCGGGGACTTTCAAACATCCAAAGAACGTTTCTCACGGGGTGCCTGCTGGTGAAAGTGGCAACTTTCAACGGCTAAGGAGAATTTCTCACAGGTCGTTAGCTAGTGAAAGCACGGATTTTCAACAGTCGAGGAGTGCTTCTTATGGGCTATTAGCTGGTGAAAGCGAGAATCACGTGCGTTTTTCCACGTTTTAAAAATCAAATGATGATACGATCAACCCATGTCATCCAATCAAGAAGGAGGCGCTTGTGAAAGTGGATAATCATGAAAACTCGAGTTGCACGTCCAAATCGGATCTGGTTCAGAAACTCATGCTCCACAATCATGGCGTCGGGGATGGAAAATTCGAATCCATTATCGCAGGTACAGGAGATGTACTACCTGGCTGACAACATCAAATCGGTTCATCGCTTCCCCAACACGCATCATTCACAAATGTTTCTTAAATTTCTAATGTTGAAAGATAGAGCCGAGTGCTTCCACCAGCGCAAGACCTCGGCCCGAATAGCAGTTTGGTGTGTTGGGCGTGCATAATCGTTTGGGATTTTGGGTTGCAGATGGCGAGGAGACGCAGTGGGTATTTACTAAGAAAAGAGTTAGACAATCTATCTTTCCTACAGATGCATCCAGAAGTACAAAAACACTTCTCAAATGTAGGTTGCATTGAATTTGTTGAGAGGCTGCAGAATGGTTGTCACTAGTCAACAACAGAGGCTTTTGCTAAAACATTTGACGGGAGTAAGGCTCGTGTTGGGTCCTTGGATATCATTGTAGATGAATCTTCCATCGCTGCAGCGACCAACCTACCAAAATCGGGCCAGAGTTGGTTCAAAACCACTGCCAGCAAAATCTTAAATTTCAGAAAATATTTGAAGGAAGAGTTCAAGAATAATTCATGGAAAAAGAGCATGCCAGTTTCCCATTTAGAAGATGAGTGGCAGGATCTGTTTAAGGGCATCCAACTCTACATAACCTCGGAGGGCAAGTATGAAAAACTGATGTTGTATCACTTCAAGATTTTAGACCATTTCACAGGTAAAACTCTCCTAAACCTGCCTTTCTTCTTGCATAAGAGCTTAACTAAGGCCTGTAAAAAAAATAGAGCTGAACCCCTAAGCATGAAGAACACTCTGTGCCACTTTGGCCTTATTAAATTGATCATCCTGGAGGAGCTAAGACAAAAGGGAAGGAGCTGGCAGCATTTCCTATTTTGGGAGGGCTTTGAAACTCAAACTCAGCCCGTAAATGAATAGGGGAGAGATGGAAATAAACAGTTGACTCCTCAAAGCAGTTCGAGGAAGAGGAGGACCCTTCCAGGACCTCCAGAAGATAGAATCTCTGGTGTGAAATCTCACAGATCAAAGAAAAAGTTGAACTTTGAAACTACTACAGAGAAGCCTACAGAGAAGCCTACAGAGAAGAGAACAAACATATTAAACCTTCCCTACACAAACTCAGAACCAAAGCAAGAAGATGAGAGCCCTGTCATCAAAAGTCCTGAACATTCAATTGAGTTTGCATAGAATTATGAGACCTTTACTCACATTGAGGAAGAGAAACATCAAAGAGCACTAAGTCAAATAAAACACAGAAAATCAAGCATCTTAAAGAGGTAATCGCTCAGCAGGAGGTCTTAGAACAGGTAATCAAAGAAAGATACAAGAAGTTGTCTGATAACTTTGCAAAAACCAACGCTGCATTTGAAAAATTGGCTTGAGAAATTGTCAAGGAAAAGAAGAGGAAACAGAAAATCACCAAAGACTATAACAGTCTATGGTGGCTAGCAAAGCACCTTAAAAGAAAAATCAGAAGATTGAAGCAAAAGAAAAAGTCCCACCCAGATTTGAAAGTGCTTGCTCAGGTTGCTGTAAACATGCAAGGGGATAAATCAGATACACATTGATTTTTTGATGGAATCACAGTTTTGGAGGTGAAAACTCATTTTGGGCTAAGGCAGAGCTTTCACCAGTGCACAGCGAAATTTTATGACCAGTTAGCTGGTGAAAGGCAGCGCTTTCACCAGCTAACCAACGAATTATAAGGCGAGTTAGCTGGTGAAAGCAGGAAAAGCATTTTGGGAAGCTAAGGACGGAGCAGGTCATTTTTCACAGGTTATAAAGAACCTCCAGAGTATCAAGGTGATAACAACTTGCTTGCAAAGGATTTTGCATCAAAGATTCGAGGGAATTTTGGGAACCACATGCTAAACAAATTTCCTCAAGTATCGACTATGAACATTGAAGAAGTCCAACTACCAAGACAGGTGCCTCTGCATGTTTCATGACACCACGAATTCCAGAAGCTGAAGGATACAGATGTCGAAGTTTGAGATTGAAGACAATTCGAATGCTAGTTTAGTTATTAAGCCTTTATTATCAAGTTGTTTAGTGAGATTTGAATTGCTATTTTTAAATACAGATCCATGTTTTTAGGATCTGTAAAACTGATTGTAATAGGCTATAAATGCCTATTTTTGTTAAGAGACAAGGGTTCAACTCTTTTTGCAGAAATAAAGTTCAGTTTCCTTTCGTTTTCAATATCAGAATTGTCCATCTTTCCTTTTCTGTACTTTGTTTCAGTTTATTTTAGTTCATGAAGACTGTTATCTCTTTATTAAGCTCATAGACTTGAAATTAAAGGATTCCTCTCTATCTTGCATTAAGCCCTACATTCACTTGTATTTGGCAATCAAGAATAGTGTGTTTCATCCCCTCCTTTCAAATTACTTGATCTGATTATTGTTTCCTGAAAGCACTGTTCCTTTAGATGTGTGATGAGTTGTTTATTACATTGATCATTAAAGACCCCATTGTCCCAAGCATATATACACATTATTTCTAAGTTACCAAGCATCCTTAGCATACAACCCTAAGGAGTTTCTTGGAGTGATAACACCTTCAAGACTCAAGGATCAAGCACCGTTGGTTTACTCCAATTAGCTCAAGCGATAGCCACCTTAACCTTTGAAGGCAACAAGACACCATCACCACCATTGATTAAAAATGCCATGGCACCATTCAAGTAGGTACATAGGCAGTATGGATTCACCAACTTTTGGGCGAACTTGGATTTCATGTATAGATGTCGACTACACTTTACTCTGAAAATCATAGTTCCATTCAAGTTGTTAACAACCTTGTTTCCTACAGTAAAATGAGACATCTTGAGCTCCATATTGCTCACTATTTGAGATAGTTGGTTCATGAGAAGATTGTCTTTCTTTTCTATTGCAAAACAAATGATCAGGTATTTTATATCTTTACTAAGCCATTATCTGAAGCTAAGTTGATCAAAATCTATATGGTGTTTGGGCTTCAAGAAGTTGTAATTGTCAGGGGGTTTCCTACTCACTTAATTTCACCTCTTGAATATTGAGAGTCATGTGCTAATTAGGGGGGTGTTGGAACCTCAGGTTTTGATGGTTCATCACACTTCTCTTGGAATAGGTCGGTTGTACGATCGACAAGATATCCACATCATTTAGTTGAGTATTCGACAAGTCTGTCGGTCATAGATTCAACTAACATTCGAAGACAATCATTCGATGGATCGACCATCCAAGAAATCTATTATGAGTTGGATGCATGGTCAGTTGGTCAAGCACCCTTGTCGAGACGATTAGACAACACATATTATATGGAGTCAACAATGACCATTCAAGGTTATATGTGGACACGATATTCCAAATTCCAAGGAAGTTGGTTAGATATTGAAGCTATAAATAACTGACCCTATGGGTGATTATTATTTGTTTTATATTAAAATATTGAACATGGTGTTCATGTTTAATATGCATTGTGATGTTATGATCACAATGCCCTTTGCTTAAGTGTTGTAATGGTTTCTTTAGACACCACCTATTATCAGTGAAACTTATTCATCTTTGACTAATTGTGGTTCTATTTATTTGTTTCATATCAGGTTACATCAAATCCCCAACAATGCATGATCAAGTGAAGAAAAAATTGTAAGAAAACAACTAAATTATAAATAGAGGGTTAATGATAAAAGAAGGTACAACAAATTTGAAGAAGGATACTTAATGTTAGCACACCTATTGAAGGAAATATTCCTAAGAGGAACATATAGAAATTTATAGCGGTAAAAAATTGGACCCTTTCTGTATCTAACAAAAGTTTTAGACAATGCTTATGTCTTGGGATTACTTAAGGTTTTGGATGTATCACCTACATCTAAATGTGGAAAATTTATACGCATATCTAAAGGAAAATAAATATGAGAATGAAGAGTAGGTAGTACATTGGAAGAAGAAGATTCCAAAATGAGAAAGAGAGGACATCATAGGGATTTTATAAGAAACAATCACAAGAAGAATTATTGGGACTCATGAAACAAAAGACTATGTATATTTTGTTTAGTGGGAAGGAAAAGACATGTGGATTCCATAAGAGGAATGGAGTCAAATCATGTTTCCATTTACTGACTTATCAATATAAACCATATACGTATGGTCCACTTTTCATTTACTAGAGAGTCTAATGCAGGTGAAACCACGAAAACATGCAATCCTACACAAAAGAAAATAAAGAAAAGTTTGCGTTCCATGTTTTAGGGATTTTTCCCATTTTGGTCAAACACATCCTCATTTAAGTTTTAGAATAATGAGATTTGGGCTCCACACATTCTCATCAACATATCTCTCACGGAATAGTCTAATTCATCTACTAAGATCAATTTTGTCTCCTTATGTATATATGGAGATGTAGTACACATATGAGTGGAAGGTTAGGTACAGATCGATCACATATTGCATGGAAGTGGGGCACTTAAGCTATACGAATAAAGATAAAAGGGAAGAATTCAAAACGAGTAGTGGTGGGATAGTTAGTAACTATCCTATGATGTAAATCTTCATCACCCAATGGAATGTTTTGGGGTAATTCGAAAGGGAGCCCCACAATTGGCTCTTGGGTTGTTGGATTTGCACCATTATTACAATGGAGATTAAGGGGGATTTTGTGTGGAGATTTTGATGGGAGCTACCTGAGGTCCTACTTTCCAATCAAAGCACAATACATGGTGGGACCACCTCTATGGGTGGAAGATGGTTGGATCATGGAAAGGCATGAATATTTGGCTAATTTGGCTAGAATCCAAGGGTCTATGGAGAATTGAAGGAAGTATTTATAGGGTACAAACACTAAATGTTTTTGGAGGGATGTACTATATATTTTTTTTCCAATTGGTTGTGGTATCTCATGGGAATGAAGAAGACCAAATAAAAGTAGGGAATAATCGTAAGGAGAGAGAGGGGGGCATTCATTTGGTAGAAAAAAAATTCAAGAAAAAAGGACATGAAGGAGATCTTTCTAGAGAACAAGAAAAACTCATTGAAGAAGAGTTCAACATACTTAGGTCTTGGGAAGAATATCTTATGGAATCCATTGTAATCCCAATTGAAAATAATCAAGGATATGTAATTTGTGACAAGACACCCGATCTTCACATTTTGGTACTCTTATAAAGCCCATTGAGGCTTATATGTTGTTTTTAATCCAAGTTTAACACATGGGTTATTTGTTGTTATTCCTCCTTTGTTAATTTGTTATTTGTTTGCTTTGATTAAAATCATGTTTCCTCTGAAACCATATATCCCATTGTTACATTAGCTACAAAGAAACCACAAAAAGATGTCAATGAATACACCAACAAGTTTCACAATTATACCATCTTTGTTGAATGTTTTTAAGAAACATCTGAAACATCTATTGTACTTGAATATTTATTAAGATTGCATCTCTCAATTAAATACAAAATGACATTTTTTTGTTTTTCAATGTAGTGTCTATATGAACCTTGCACCAAAGTCCTTTATGCTAAGAAAGAAAGGAAAGAAAACAAGAAGAAAAATCCTTCCATATGACATAGGAGAATATGTGTGTAGATGGAGTGAATACTTCTAAACAATACACTCACAATGCTATACATTCACAATGTCAAACATTGCATCTACGAAGAAGTCCTTCCATATGACATAAGAGAATAAGTGTGTAGAGGCAGTGAAGACTTCTAAATAATGCATTCGCAATGTTAGACATTGCATCAACAACTCCATCCAAAGAATCGTTCGGAGACAAAAATTAATGATGGAGAAAGATGCACTAAACATTGAAAAGCATGGGAACCAAGCCATTATGGTTCAAGAGAAGAGGATGGAAAACTAGGCAAGTTGCTAAAAAAAAATGGTTAACATTTTGTTTAGAACAAGTTGAAAAAAATTAGCCTTTAGAAAGTTATCTTTATAGGTATAGTGGTTTTAGTGTAACCATCCCTGAAAATGTTCACTGATCATTAAAAATTTAAAAATAAAAATAAAAATTCAAGTATGTTCCCGTCATTAAGATGAGAAGTCATCCCTAATGAATGTTGAATATGTCAATTAATTTCCAGGATATTGTGAATATTGGCATATTTCATGGCTCCTATTTTGTAGAAGTTTGTTAAACCAAATATATCAATTTGGAATGAGGGCACATTATGATGGACACTTTTGTCATTGTATGAAATTTGTTTTATATTCATGTAATCTCGTAGATGCAAAGTTTGAATGGGGGTTGGGTCGAATGGTTGTGTGTATTATTGAAAGCCTGAATTAATTTGTTGTTGTAAACTTCTCCCTTGAACAATTAAAAAATACCGACTATCATTTCCCATGTAAGTTTCCCTTACAATAAGGGTTTTATCACGTAAATCACTATATCAATTATGTGTATATTTGTTGTGTTATTCGTCTTGTTTAATCATTTAAATTTCTCTACCTATTCTTGTTTTTCTTCCACTACACTACACAACAAGTGGTATCAAAACCAAGTGTTGAAAAGTGAGTTCAAATTAGCAAGAAGAATTATTTTTTAAGCCTGGACACCCCTAGAGAGTGTGGCAAGAGCATCCACACTCCAAACTTAACAAATTGTATTTTTTGGGTCCAAGACGCGCCCGGTGTTTGGCGTGAGGAGCATCCAGAGAGAGAGACGCGTCATGAACAAGGTAAGAGGAGTTTCCCTAGCCCATAGACACCCCTTGTAGGTGGTTCGAGGAGTGTCCTAGATGCTTGGTACATTCTTGAGGGGGAGTGTCATCCAATTCGCATAAGGTATGAAAGTTATGGATTTACACGAGGTATGAAAACCTTTAGACATGAGGTATAATAACCATTGGAAAGTCGTATTCTCAACATATGTTTGATGAAGGAAAGATTTTTTATTTTTCCTTTAATTAAATGGGTGGAGGATGTTCTAAAATATATTTCATGAAAGGATCGACTTTATAAGTTTCTTAATGTCCTAAAATTATTTGAGGTGGACATTCTTTAAAAGGTATTAAGGCGTATATATTTTTTATTAAATATATATTTTTTGGTTCAACCTTGTAATTCAATATTGTTCCTCCATATTTAAAAGGCTTAGTATTATAAGTTGTAGTATTTAGGGAAATTCGTGCAAATGGCTAAGATGTAGAGTGCAAAATTTGAGATAGAGAAATTCAATGGGAAGAAAAATTTTGAATTGTGGAAGGTCAAAATGCAGGATGTGTTCGTGTAATACGGAGTGGTGAAGGTACTATTGGGAAAGTCTAAAAAACCCAGATTTATGAAAAATGAAGAGTGGGAAGATGTTGATGTGAAAGCACTCAATGTTATTCGTTTGTGTTTGTCCGACGATGTTATGTTTAACATTGTTGTAGAGAAAACAACAAGAATCTTGTGGACAAAGTTGTAAAGCCTATACATGACAAAATCCTTGACAAACAGGATCTTTCTGAAAAGGCAACTGTACATTTTGTGCATGAAAGTAGGTACGGAAATAGCTAACCACTTAAATACCTTCATTACTCTTTTATGTCAGTTGAGTAGCATGGGAGTAAAATTCAAATATGAAGATAAGGAAATCGCATTATTGTGCTCTATGCCGGAGTCATGGGATCATTTTTTTACCTCTGTTAGTTTTAATTCATCAGAATCTATTGAGTTTGATGATATTGTTGGAGCTCTATTGTCTGAGGAAACAAGGAAAAAATCAAATCTAGAAACCTCCACATCAAAAGCGATGGTGGTCAAAGGTCGATCTAAAGAAAGAGGGAAGAATCAAAGAGGTACTTCACGATCAAAGTAATAAGGAAATAAGAGTAATCTTAAGTGCTTGTACTTTGGAAAATCTGGGAACCTTAAGAAGGATTGTTGGAAATGACAACAGACCTCCAAAGAAGACTCTACAAAAGAAACAAAGGAATCAAATGCAATTGAAACAAGTTCAGCTTCTGGTTCATGTATGACTGATGAGGTTTTGTCAATTAGTATTGTTTCATGCCATGATCACCATTGATTATTAGATTCTGGTGCATCCAATCATATGTGTCTTCATAGACATTGGTTCTTTTCTTACCAGTCTATAGATGATGAAATTGTTTATATGGGAAATGATATTTCCTATAAAATTGTTGGAATTGGTAGCATTCGAATTAAAATGTATGATGGCTCTGTAAAGACATTAACTGATGTGGGACATGTACTTGAGTTGAGAAAGAACCTAATATCTTTGGGAGTCTTAGATTCTAGAGGATACAAGTGTATAGTTCAAGGTGGAGTTCTAAAGGTCTACAAAGGCATCTTATTGGTCACGAAGGCTAAGAGAATCATGAATCTTTATTAACTTGAAGGAATAATTTTTAGATCAAGCAACAATGGTATCTAAGAATGCTATTGATTCTACTTGACTATGGCATCAGTTGTTGGGTCATATGAGTGAGAATTTAGGACTTAAGGTACTTGTAGATTGTAATTTACTTCCTATTTTAAAGTCTTTGAATTCATATTTCTGCAAACATTGTATTTATGGAAAACAGAGTAGGAAGAAGTTTAAAATAGGAAGGCACACAAGTAAATCTATTCTTGATTACATCCACTCAGATGTATGGGAACCATATCCTAATGTTTTGTATGGAGGATCATCATATTTTTTCACAGTTATAGATGATTTCTCTAGGAATGTGTGGGTCTATATGTTAGAAATAAAATATAATATATTTATTGTTTTCAAGTATTTTATATCTTTAGTTAAAAAGAGGACAAGTAGGTCAATAAAATGTTTAAGAACATATAATGGTGGTAAATTTATGTCAATGGAATTTGAGAACTATTACAAGGAGTCTAGGATTGATAGGCATAAAACCGCTACCTATACTCCTTAGCAAAATGGTGATGTTGAATTCATGAACAAGACTCTTCTAGAAAGAGAAAGAAGCATTCTTAGTAATGCCAAGTTGCAACAGGAATTATGGGAAAAAGTAGTTTCTACAACTTGTTATCTAGTAAATTGATTGCCATCAACAACAATAGAATATAAGATTCTAGAAGAGATATAGACAGGTCACCCTTGTGATTATTCTAATATTAAAGTTTTCGGTTGTGAGGCCTATGCTCTTATTCCTAAACATCAACATTTTAAATTAGATCCAAAATAAAAAAGACTTATCTTTTTTGGATATGGTGATGGTATTAAGGGATACAGGTTGTGGGACCTTACTTCCCACAAAATCACCATTAACAAAGATGTTATATTTGATGAATTATCACTCGTTAAATTAGATGTAGATGTTCAAGTGAAATAGGAAGATGTGCCACAATCTCAACAAATACAGTTTGAAACTCGTTTATCTACAGAAGATAATGAACATGAAGGAGTTCTGAAGAAGTTTGTGAAGATGTTCACGAAGAAGTTCCTATAGAAAAAAATGTGGATGGAGATAATAATCAACAAAATGTGGATCAGCCACAAACATCCCTAAGGATATCTACACATGTCATAAATCCTCCTAGAAGGTATGGTGATTTTGTTTCATCTATTTCTTTGATTACTAATGATGAGGAACCTACTTGCTATCAGGAAGCAATGGAGGTGTCTGATAGTGAAAAATTGAAAGTGATGAAAGAGGAAACGAATGCATTAGAGAGGAATGGAACATGGGACCTGGTAGAACTACCAAAAGACATGAATACTATAGGTTGTAAGTGGGTCTTTAATTTGAAGAGGGGTATTGATGATAAGATTGAAAGGTACAAAGCAAGGCTGGTTGCAAAAGGATATTCTCAGAAAGAAGGTATTGATTTTCATGATATTTTTTCACTAGGTGTTAATTTTTCAATTTGATTTGTGTTAACATTAGTTGCATTACTTGATTTGGAGTTAGAGAAGCTAGATGTTAAAACAACATTGTTACATGGAGATTTAGATGAGGATATTTACATGGCACAACTAGAAGGGTTTGTTCAAGATCGCAGGAAAAGGTTTGTTTGCAGGCTCAAGAAGTCATTGTATGGTGTGAGGCAGTCTCCCAGATAATGATACAAGAAATTTGATTCTTTCATGGTGAGCCATAATTATACGAGTGAGTATGATCATTGTGTCTATTTCAAAATGTTTGATAATGACATATTCATTATTTTGGTGCTTTATGTTGACGACATGCTTTTAGCAAGCAAGAGCATGACAAAGATCAATAGGTTAAAGGCTTAGATGGATAGGACATTTGATATGAAAGATCTAGGAGCAACAAAATAGATCTTGGGCATGGAGATATTAAGACACGGCAAAAATGGTAAGCTATGGTTATCACAACAAAAGTATGTAGAGAAAATACTTTTAAGGTTTGGTATGAATAGTGTGAAACCAGTCTCAATCCCTTTGGCTTCCCATTTCAAGTTTTCTTCAAGTTTATGTCCTAGTACAGATGAAGAAAATATATATATGTCTCGTGTATAGTATCCTAATGCAGTGGGAAGTTTGATGTATGTGATGGTGAGTACAAGGTCAAATATTTCACATGGAGTTGGTGTTGTATGGAAAATCCAGGAAAAGAGCAATGGACAACAATGAAATGAGTGCTTCGGTATTTGAGGGGCACAAGTAATCATTGTATCACCTATAACAGTGCTAGTGATTTAGTTTGCAGATATGTTGATTCGGATTTGGCAGGTGATTTGGACAAGAGAAGGTCAACTTTAGGATATGTCTTTACTCTTGCAGGTGGAGCTATTAGTTGGATGTCAAAGCTTCAAAACATTGTTGCTTTCTCCATTACAAAGACATAATATATAGTTACATCACATGCTTGCACGAAGACAATTTGGTTAAAATGTTTGTTGGGTGAGTTTGGAAGGATGCATGACAAGGTAAACTACTCTGCGATAGTCAAAGTGCTATTCACTTGGCTAAAAATCCAGCTTATCACAGTAAGACAAAACATATTCCTGTTAAATGCGATTTTGTAGGACAGGTTATAGATGAAGGTGGAGTGACTCTTGAAAAAGTCCATACAACATTTTCACAAAACCAGAACTCTTAGAGAAGTTGAATTCGTGCTTGGCTTCTCTTGGCTTGCACGGAAGGTGATGAATGAATTGGGCATGATATATCAAGTAAATTGTTGTCAAGGTGGAGATTGTTGAATATGCCAACTAATTTCTAAGATATTGTGGATATTGGCAGATTTCATGGCTCCTTTGTTAAACCAAATCTAACAATTTAGAATGAGAGCACATTATGATGGACAGTTTTGTAATTGTATGAAATTTGTTTTATATTCATGTAAACCTGTAGAGGCAAAGGTTGAATGAAGGTTGGGTCTAATAATTGTATGTATCATTGGAAGCTTTCTAGTGGTTGGTATAAACTTCTCCCTTGAACAATAATAAAATACGGATTATCTTTTCCCATTTCCCATTAGAGGTTTCCCTTACAAGAAAGGTTTTACTAAGTAAATCATTGTGTCAATTCTATGTATGTTTTTTGTGTTATTCGTCTTGTTTAATCATTGCAATTGCTGTAATTGTTCTTGTTTTTCTTCCGCTGCACAACAATGAGCACGCCCATTCTATGCCTAACACTTCATCTCATGTATAGTTTATATCCGCCACGGAAACTGGAGAAGTCTGACAACATTGTAGCCATATGCACATTGAAGCTACATTGTAAATGAAGTCGGCTAAAATTCTTTTGAGGGAAACAGAATGGTAGTTTCCATTCTTGGTTGGTTTAATCTATGTGTTTTTGGTTCCTTTTAGTTTGATGGAGTAGAGGGAGGAAGAGGGGGACAAAAACGAAGAGGAAGAGGGGGACAAAAACGAAGAGGAAGAGGCCGCAGTCATAGAAGCTGTAGACCAGGAATAGTACTGAAACCTCGCTTCCAGTACCAGGACGCAACAAGGATTGTAGAATCTATGAATACACTATGTACTGTCACTTTTAATGAATCGATCACGATTTTGAACTGTGCAACCGATGTTGTTGTTCGTGTTTGATTTTGATGCTCCTTATTGCTATAGCATTGCATATTTGAATAAAGAGAGCGATATGTCATGTTTCTGGGTATGTTTGTAGATCTGTTCTATTGTTCGGAATTTTACTGCTGTTACAGATTTATCCGAGCATCATATTAATCTTGATTATGGCTTTGGCTTTCTTTATGCTAAAATACCTGTATCTGCAGCAAGGCTTCCCTGGAATTCTGTTTGTCAAGATATGAGCAAAGAGATCGATCAAAAAGAAACCCCTGAAAATCAGGGGCAGGTGGACTCATAGGAGAGATAGTAGCAAGGAAGTAATATTTTATATCTACCATCATTTGGGAGTGAATTCCAAATAATATTGGAGATGTTTGAAGGAGGTAGCAGCATCGGGCATTTCCTTTGCTAGAGGTAGAAGGAGACTGCCACCTCTTAATAAACTGTCCTAAAAAGGGAAAGCTGGTTATTTCCAAGCTTTAATTGAAGAAGTCTTTCATCTATCAAGGGTCATTATATATAATTGAAGAACATGTATTTCCTCTTAAAAAATCACAGGTTCAAATCCAGAAGAGGTAGGGTATGTATATCTTCGTAAACTTTATCATTCAAATAGCTGAACGGAGGAAGGCCCATTATCCCACAAACAAGAAGTATCATACATTTATTATTATTATATAGAAAGAGAAAACTGATTATTTCCAAGCTCTAAGCTCTAATTGAAAAAGCTTTTCATCTATCAAGAGTCATTATATATATATATATATAAATTGATGTGTTGAATTTTGAAGGTTCAAAATATATATATATATATATATATATATATATATATATATATAT
>CBVK0101262902.1:0-17279 GCA_900067695.1 Picea abies | reverse complement strand
TCCTCCCATCATGAATGACATTCCTGTCAAACTTCCATGGTCTTCCCAACAATATATGACATACATCCATGGGAATTACATCACATAGAATTTCATCTCTATATCCCCCTATATTAAATTCAACAAGGAATTGTTTAGTAACCATTACCTGGTGAACTTTTTTCAACCATGAGATTTTGCATGGCTTCGGATGTGCAGTTGTCTCCAACTCCAATTTCTCCACCATCTCTGTGGATACTAAGTTATCAGTGCTGCCACTGTCAATTATCACCTTGCATACTCTACCTTTAGTCTGCAAGTTGTCCTGAATAGAATGTTCCTCTGTACTAGCTTTTCAACCTCTACCTCTAGTTTTAAGATAACCTTTCTCAACATCAGGGATGTTCCATCCTCTACTCCTTCTGCTTCAACATTCCTTTTCTGTGCTTCTAAAATGTGAGCTTCACCGCCTCCTTCTTTCTTTTTCTCAGGACATTCCTAAGACATGTGCCCTGTCCTTCCATGGGCATAGCACCTTACTTCTCCTCCTCTACTTCTTCCTCTTTCTCTAGAATAACTTCTTCCACCACCCTGTCTTCCTAGGGAACTTCCTCCTCTTTCCGAGTGTCTGTGTGGTTTCTCAGTCTCGTCCTTGGATTTATGTGCCTTGTCATGGGAAACTCCCTTGCCTTTGTTCAGGGCTAGGCTCCTACCTCTGTCTCATTGGATTTGTTTTCTGGCCAACTTCTCCTCTACCTTCAGTGCAAACTTTTAAGCATCCTCCACTGTTCTCAGTGACATCATGTTGATCTCATCTTAGATTTCATACTTCAGGCCATTTATATACCTGGAAATTTTTTCTTCATCTTTCTCTCTTTGTTTAGTTCTAATGATTAGCTTGTAGAACTCCTTTGTGTACTCTTTAACTGTCATACCCTTCTGTCTCAGGTTCTACAGCTTCCTGAACACATTGATATGATAATATTTGGGCATGAATTTAGCCTTCAGCTTGGCTACCATTCTGTCCCAATTATTTATATTTTGTTTTCCCTTGCTTCTCCTCTCATCCTGTAGTTCATCCCACCATAGTGATGCGTGTCCTTTTAGCCTGGTGACAACATGTCTCACCCTTTTCTCCTCATCGACATCTTCATAGTCTAAATATTTTTCCATGGATCTTATCCAATCCACCAGCTCTTTAGCATCCAAATTGCCTTCATACATTGAGACCTTTATATTGGCTCTAGATCCCAATATAAAAACTACTCTCAACAAGCGTACTTCAGAAACATTTTCCCTTGCAACTTCTTTGAGATCTACTTCTTCACTTTCTGCATCGTTGATGTCTCCAGCATTAGGTTCTCTCCTCTAGGTTGCCTCCATCGCCTCTAATATTAGAAGCTCTCGCATTTCTCTTTCTACAGCATGATTGGCTAAAGGTGGCTCCACTCGTCTCCTCGGTCACATTGTGTTGACTGTCTCTCACACACATATTACACCTCCAAGCTCCTTTTTCTCCTCTCCTTTTCCTGCTATCTGCAAGAAAAAATTTCTCTCTAATACCAATTGATGCAAGCCCCCTTCTCTCCTAAGGGATGATGACCTCTTGGTCAAGGATCAATCAAGATATTGAGTCAAATCGACTCTTTGGGTCTCTTCTAGGCCCCAAATCCATGTACAACGGTCCTTTTACCTGTGGCACAAGTCGTATGAGACTCGTGGGCCCTCTCCTTAGCACTGGTCAAATTTCACCGCTAATGGGCACTATCTCTTCTGACTAAGCCCCATGCTTCCACATGACCCTAGGTTGTGACCGTGTGCCATCTCCCTTCGTGACTCTATGCTTCGGAGATTTTGCAATCTTCTTTCTCTCTTTCCCCGATTCACAAATCAGTGAATTCTCCGAGACCAAATCTAAGGTCCACGCTCTCCTTCCAACCAATGACTATGATGACCTCGCGACTTCGGACATCACGATTTCTCACTACTCCTATCTCCGGTTTTCCTCATTTGTGAATCAGTGAAGCACTAATCTCTCGCCATGTGTCCTGCCTCAATGGACGGCCAGGATTGCCTCGCGATTTCGAACTTCACGAGTTTTCACTCAAGTCCTTGCAAATATTCTAAAGTTTGATTCCTCTAACTCTTGGATCATCTTCCACCTATCCCCCTTGATGATGGATGCTCCTTGGCCTCTTCGAGACTTCAACGAATCCTCGCTTCTATGTGCACAAAAGACTTAACGTTCGTGCACTTTACCTAGATCCAATGGTTTGGAATGATCCTGCTCCCTCCTGGACAGATCTTGGTCGGTGATTCGTGAAACCTTCAGAACTTTCCTTCCTTTGAAGATTCCTCCCACTATCTCTCTTGATATTTCTCCCTCCTTCTGCCACTTTAACTCTTTGAAGAGTTACTTCGACACTTAGTCGAATTCCGGATATCTGCACTCCTTGCAACAGATTCTTATGAAAGAGTTAAGTTCTTGCAGACGACTATGCACACCTTGTAGCAGTCACTTTGCACTCCTTGCAAAGGGAAACTTTTGTGTTATCTCTTCTGAGCTTATGAGTCGAAACAAACTCTGTCAATGCACTCCTCGCGGACTGTGTGCACACCTTGCATGGACTCAGTTAAGAGAAAATGATTGAACCTTATACAAACATTTCACAATTTCATATACCCAACAAAAAAACTCATTCATTCATGAAACAAAATAACAAGTAATTGTAAACAATAGCGACACCATGCATTTGAATCAATTTTCCTCTGTTATATTCGTTCCAAAAGAAAAAATGGCTACAACTATGATCGAACAACAACTAAAAATTCATATTTTTCCTACTAACTCGCAGCAACCTCATTTGGGTGTACAAAAACTCTATTTATCTCAGAGGGTTCTTAGGGTTTCCCCCTTGACTACTCGTCTACTTTAAAACAAAACCTAACTGCTACCTTAGTTCAGTTACATTCAAGACTAGGAGTGAAAACTCCCCTTAGTTCAGTTACATTCAAGACTAGGAGTGAAAACTCCCAGATCACTGATGATCATTCAACTTCCAAGTGTTTGATCTTCTTTCATTTTTCAATCATCTCCAAAAGATTCGTAGTAAACACCAGCGTTTAATATTCTGAAATGATTCCAAGCCTTTGAGTTGTCTTGCCATGCATGCTCACTGACGATGCTCCCGCAGCACACCTCCAAAGTGGCCACTTGATGAAGATTCCTTTGTTTTTGTCGAAAACCACCAAAGGATTTGGGAAAATTGATCCATCATATTATTCCACTATTTTGTGTGGATTTCCATGAGAAATATCTCAATAGGATCTCATGCTCCCTGATCTCTCAGTTCCTCTTCCATGGGCAGTCGTTAGGGTTGGTGAGGATGGTCTTCCAAAGGTTTGACCAGTTTGAGTCCCAATGCATGATACCCTAACCTCGTTGGGGGCTTGCATAGATAAATTGATAAATAGTATACCACTTTGATACTATTGATCCATATTTATGAGGGGGGGAAATGAAACACAAATATACAACAATTATCAATTTCTATTAAAAACTAAAATATTTAGGGACAGTAAAAGAAATATAGAGTGAAATGAACTCGCTAGAATGGTGGTATCTTATCTCTTAGAAGAGATGTGAAGGCTATGCACGTTTTCAATAATATGATTACAATGAGGATCCCAAGACCTTATAAACATGAAGCATAAATGAGAAAAAAACTAAGCATCCAAAACCCTAACCACGAAAGATGAAATGCTAAAATATTTATGGGCCTCGATGGGGGTAGTTGATACATCAGCTTCCCTAGGGAGTAAATTTTGCATACGATATTCGTTTTGGGCGCTTGATAACTTGTCAAAAAGTTCTAGTTGAGGAGTACACATTCCAAATTCCCCAATAGAACCTCTATTTGGTGCTTCCCCATAAAAAAAAATGTCGTTTAAGGCCTAAAAATGGCTTCAAAAGTTTGGGACCCAAAACCTGTACAAAAACTTCCAAAATGGAAACTTTATGTTGAGCCAGTGGAATAGGTGAGCTTCCACCAATGTCCACTTCGATCAACGTAACCATGAATGTTATTTCCATGGAAGAATATCAATGTGACCTAGACCCTGATTTATTGGAGGAGTGGTGGAGGATGGGTAGCTATGATTTTGAAGCATTTTCAATTTAATATTACATGCTTGAGTTCCAACATTTAATAGTGTACTCATATATTAAATCATGGAAGGTGGATAAGTTTATTTTTTTCAATGTTAGCTCTTCACTAGTACATTATGATGCCCATCCAATGGAATCCCATCTAGATTTCAACAAACCAAATTTAAGCTATTAGTTGAACCTCTTTGTCACTCTCTTCATGACACTAATAGTATTTCAAACATCTGATGTTACAAACTTCCACGTGGTATATGTGGAGAGATTTTATGAAACAAATGTTCATCGCACAGAATAGTTGAAATTATGACCCACATAACACTTTCGGTATTGCGATGCAATGTTATTCCATGTGGCATTTTCCAAGTAACCATCATCATCCCATTCTTCATTCTTTTACGGACATAGATGCACTAAAATATCGTCGGAAAGATGACATAGATGCCATAAAAATTGTGACTATATGGTCGGCAACCTATGTTATCATGGAAACACTCTATAGGGAGAAATACATTTGTGATCCTACAATAAGGCGCGATGAATTCATCGGATGTGTGATGCCCTGGTCGACAATGTCTGTCGTAGTGGTGATGCACAAAATATCCAAGTCCTACTGGAAATGGGACAAATAGGCGTAAACCATGCGATGGAATTCTAATGACGATATAATAATATTAAAAAAAAATATTCAAATTGTGTTGGGCATAGGTAGCAGATAGATGTTTTAGATTAAGAAATCAAAGAGGTTGAGCCCGATGTTGATGACAATGTTCTCAATATATGATGATATAGACGATTATGATTATGATTTCTATTGATGAGTAAAAATCTAAATCATAATCAACAATAATCGAAATCATAATCGGGAGTAGGAGGAAATAGTAGGAGGTCAATGAGGTTGAGTGATGTCTATAGAGCATCGACAATGATAAAGGAATGAGAACTATTGGTGTTTTTCGATTGGTATGAGGGTTGGTACATCTTAGCCGTAGATTGTGGTTGGTCCCAAGCAAGAGTGAGAAAATTTTGATGTGATGTCATGTTGACATGGAATGCCAAATTGGAATCCAACATGTCTCTAAGTGGTAATATGTGTCACTAGGGGATTATCCAATGTGACAAAAGTGGGATCTGTTGGGAAAGGAGGTCCTTTGGACCTTCATTTTAAATATCGATCATTATATTGCAGGTCAGGAAATATAGACCATTGATACATTTTCATCGAAAGTGGATTGTTGGTGAAGTTTGGGTGTAGACTCAAAAGTGTCAATGATAATAAAGGTGGTTATGTGGAAAAATGAGAGTTGTTGACTAGTATAGAGGTGAGCGTTAACCTCCATCGTGGATTGCATTAGGTCCTAGTTAAGTGGCAAAGGGGGAAATGACATCATGTTGATGAGGAATTCCAACGTGGTAGTTGGCGTGTCCTTGGGATGATGCATGTTGACAAGTGATTGGTCGATGAATAAGAGTGAACTTAGTTGGGTTAAATAGCTCTTAGGCCTTAACTTCAAATCCTATCCATCAAATCACATGCAGAGACATCTTAGACCTTCATTTGGGAAAGAATCGTCAATCGGGACGATCAATTTTTGGGACTTGTGTGAGGTCCACCAATGATGATGAGGTTCTAGAAGACAAGACATGGACCGTTAATTTGGTGGAGACAACTTCGACGATGTCTGGACCATTAGTGCTAGGTGCATCATTGTCGGGGCATGGAAGATAGGAGAAGTAAGTGTTGTACCCATGAAATTTTGATGACGATGGAGATCCTAAAAGGAAAAATGATGACCATTGATTTGGGTGAGAGATAGTCTCCCTCGTTGATCACCATAGTACATTCCTAAAAGAGGAGAGAGGAGAGTGACACCTTGATGACGTGGAAGTACCACGAGTCACAATAGGTGGTTGGAGGTCACAATACCACATGTCAACCCTATAATGACACATATATCCACGTCATTCCATGCATCCAGCCATGAGAAAATCCATGTGTCATGTGGGTTTCATACCACATGTCAACTCATGATTAATAGAAAGGACCATGTGTAAGTCCCTGTTAGTTTTAATTCTTGGCACAATTGTCTTAATCTTAGCCCTCAAATATATAGGTTGAGAGATATGCATCATTTTTGCTAGATGCATCATTATCATAGCATGGAAGATTAGGGGAGTCAAGTGATGGCTTAAGAGTATCGATGATGATGAAGGCTTGGGAAGATATGGACCATTGATCATTCAATGGGCATGGCGCAATGACAGTCATTGATCTTTCGTGGGTTCCACATGGTCATACTAGAAAGAGGTCGAAGGAATGATGATCTGGTATGCCATCATGGTCACCAGTATATCTCTAGACTGACAGGTTTCACCTGATATGTGGTCAAGGAGACTGGAGTGGTATTGGAAGGAAAAGAGACCCTCAGGCCTTCAATTACAATCTACATCATCGGATCTAGATGTTGTTTAATCCTATCCATTCGTCGAAGGAGGGAGATCATATTTTTAGACAAAGACTAGGAGGAAGGTCCTCAATGAATAAATCGTTGTTGAAGTATTCGAGAAAAAACTCTTGCTCGGGAGTGTCGACAACAAGGGAGTGTCGATGACGATAGATTATTATGGATAAACGAAAGGCATCGATCAACAAAGGAACATGTTGTAATGACAACCATTGATCCATTGTAAGTCCCACATGACCACACAAAAAGAGATTAAGAGACAAGAATTAATATTTGTGCATGATGGAGATGTCGGAAAGATCTAAGTCATTAATCACAAGATCTCGAGGTTCGTCGGACCCACAAAGTAACCCGCTAGATTAATTTTCGTTGGAGTAGAAGTGGTAGGGGCATGATTTCTCATGGGAGATCGTCCCGATGATGAGGATGAGAGGATTCCATGAAGTTGGAACCTTGGAGTGATGAGCCATGTGGCACACATTACATCAGTGCCACATTAGTGTGCAATATCCTTAATCCCAATTCCTACGTGAATGTGAAATTAAATTCTTACAATAACTTGCCCAATGAGGAATATTATAAAACATATAGAAAATACCCAACACACATAAATGGAGCAGAATAATATGGCGTCTTATTATGAATTGGTACAAGAATAAAAATAATTATAAGAGTTGTAATAACCATAGGGACACAAACTATTGGTTGCTAAGAAACTACACAATATTCTACAAGCACATAAGAAAATATGATATGATGCCAACAAAGAAACCGAGACTCTCCCAGCCTTCTACTACTTTGCTCCAGTACTGTAGATCTCCCTCAAAAATTCACCTAGACCTTCTGGGCATGATGTGTTGTTAAAACCCCACTACAAGGGTCCTTGTGGGATACCTTCTAGGTGTCTAGTGAGTACTCGTTGGATGATCCCTTTGCAACCCACGAGTATGCCTCAAAATACCTTGGTGTGAATCCCTTGGCACTGTGGTGACACTTCTAGTTATCGCCTCCCATATTGGTTGTTGAAAATTTATGTGTCTACTGGTATACTTCCAGATCTTCATAAATTGCCACATTTAACCCAAGAAAGACTCCAAATGAATTATCTTTGTCTATCTAGGGTGGGTATTGCACCATTGAAACTAAACCTGCAATGGAAAGGTTTTTCCAAATACCCCAACGAAAATGTTGGCTACAAGAGTACTTAATAATATATCAAATCATAATTCCAAGAAGGTAGTCTACCCCTTCTATTTATTCTTCTTCTTCAATTCTTCTAGATATTCCATCTTTGACCTAATCAAACCCTTACTTTATGAAAATATAATTGTTTATTCTATTTAATATCTCTTTAGGTTTTTATACCTTGACTCCCATTTTATTTTTTAACTATAGCCAACAAGAGTCCTGTAGGATAATGAGTCATCAATTGGAGGGGGACATTACAATCCTCCCATCCCAAAATTGTTTGTCCTCAAGAAATTCTAAATCAGGGTGTTGTAAAATCTTTTCACCCTCCCAAGTGGCATCTTCTACAGGAAACCCCTTCCATATGACCATGTAATATCGAATGAATCTGATCCTCAGTTTTTGTTCTCGTCCATGAAAAATCTTGTCGGGTGACAAAACCAATTTTCCTTCCTCATCTAGCAGAGGAATATCTATCGAAGTAGTGACCAATTGGTCCAATGTCTCTTTGAGGCATGACACATGGAAGATGTTGTGGATTATTCTTTCCCTTGGTATCTCCATCTCATATGAAACCTCTCCAATTCTCTTGATCACTTTGTAGGGCTCGTAAAAATTAGGTTTCAACTTCTCTACACCACTCTTCTTCAGTGATGCCTATCGGTAAGGCTGTATCCTGAGAAAGAATAGGTCCCCAACCTCAAAATTGTGTTCCACCCAATTCCTATATGCATACATATTCTTTTGGTTCTTAGCAACCTGTAAATTTTCCTTTAGGATCCGCAAGATGTCCTCAATTTCTTGGAACCAGTATTTTTCCTTGGGATATCTTCTCTCTCCAAACTCCAAATATACAAATGATGGGGAATAATAGCCATACATTTTTCTAAATGGACTCATCCCAATGGGAATTTGAGTAGTGGTGTTGTAACAGTGCTCCCTAATATACAACCATTTTATCCATTATCTTTGTTTTCCTTACAAATAGTTCCTTAAGTACCCTTCTACCAATTTGTTCACTATCTCAGTATTCCCATCTGTCTGGGGATGATAGCTAGTACTAGATGTCAACTTAGTCCTAGATAACCTGAATAGATCCTTCTAAAATGCATTGAGAAACCTACTATCCCAATCACTGACTATGTTCCTTGGAAGACCATGGATTTTGAATACTTTCCTGAAGAAGAGATATACCACCTGAGATGAATTGTATTATGAAGGAATAGCAAAGAAGTGTGCATATTTGGTCAACCTGTCCACCACCACATAGATACAGTCCCTTTCCTTGACCCTTGGTAACCCTATAATGAATTCCATGGAAATGATTTCCCATTTCCTGTCTGGAATAGGTAGTGGATAGAGTAAACTTGTTGGGTGTGTCTTCTCTGACTTGTTCTACGGACAATTCTTGCACTCCCTCATGTACCATAGTACATCCCCTTTCATACCCTTCCACGAGAATCTCTCTCTTACCTGTTTATAATTATTCAATTACCTTGGGTTGACAGCTAAAGGGGTGTCATGAACTTCCCTCAAGATCTTATCCTTGAGCATGGACTCAGGGAAAAGATATATCCTCTCCTTGTAGTATATGATTTCATCCACTACTCGGTACCTGTCATCTTGGTTGGTTCCCTCCATCAACTCACAGGTGAATGTATTTTTGGAATTTTCCACCAAGAGGGTACACTTCCAATCAATTGAGACCTCAACAAGGGAGAAAATTGTAGGCTTCCTAGAAAGGGTGTCGGAAACTATATTCTTCTTTTCCTTAACATATTCAATATCAAAGTCATATGCTTTTAATTTACTCACCCACTTTTGTTGTCTCTCACTCAAGTCCTTTTGTTCCAAAAAATAATTTAGGTTGTGATGGTCGGTCCTCAGCACAAAGTGTCTTCCCACCAAGTATTGATCTAAAAATCCTCTCATTTTCTATCTCTCTACTTACAACCTTATATATTATGTTTCCCATGGGGACCACCTTGACCCATATGTTGCTTACATAAGCATATCATAACTAACTTTACATGTATTTATAGGGGACCACATATCGGAACACCACGTCAAACTTCAACACCATATGTAGTAGTGCTAGAAATGAATCCTATATTGTATGAATTTTTCATTTCTATAAGAAATATTTTTTATTAACCAATTAATGGAACTATATATATTTCCATGAGTAAATTGTTAATACTATTGTAAAATGTATTGATCATCTTATCCAAAATCATATTCAAACAAAAGTTGAATGGTTTTAATATCTCAACAATGAATAAGATTCATTAATGATGAAGGTTGGTTATAGAAGCAAAGCTTGAGGCTATAAGCTTAATTACAAGTTCAAAGGAGTACTTGATAGTGTGAAGGGCCCAATTCTTAACAGATCTTTTAATAGTTTCCTTCAAAGTGTTACATAACCAAGGAAAGCACAAAATAGTGAAAAGCATTAAAGGATTAAAAGAAGAAAAAATACAAGGATGAAGGAACAATGCACTAGAATGCTACCAATAAAAGACAAATGAGGGAGAGTAATTGAGTCAGGAAGATTAAGAGTTGGGGGTGCTTGGCATTCTAGTTATTCCTAGCAAGCTCATTAATCCCATAAACCTATGCATAGTCTTGGATAAAGGGTTCATTGGTAGAGAAGAGAAGGATTTCAAGAGAGATTTCTAAGATTGTAATTTGTAGAAGATCTAGGGATGGAAAAACATAATTGTAATTATGCAATTGCTAAGAAAAAAAGGTTGAGAAAATCCATTCGATGATCATTTTCCCATTTGGGTTTCTAGGGTAATTCTTTTATTTTATAGCATGTCAATTGATTGTATGGTTGATATTTTTTGTTTGTTGCTTCATTTTGGCATATGATTTTGTATTTTATGTTCATTGAAAAAAAAAATGTCATCCATAGGCCATTGTGAGGACCTCGGTAATTGGTCATCTCAAACTATTCAATTAAGAGCAAGAGGAGATCGACGGTCTAAGGAACATATCTATTGGATAGTATTTCCCTTCCCATGCCAAATTTCTACATTATATGCTATAAAACAACATTTTTATCCTTCATTGGATGTTGTGTTGTTGGAGAGAAATTGTACGCATTTCTATTCTCATGTATTCAATGTAATTTTAATCAATTACAATGGCTCACTAGTAATTCCCTTTGATTTCTGAAGAATCTATGAAATCAATTACACAATCAATTACCCATAGCTCTATTACTAAGATATTTTGGTGGAATTTATAGCTCAATCTCTCAATTGACTTGATCCCTAGTTTAAGTGATTTGCAATTTTAATTGCTTGGTCATTGGGATACTTAGTCTCTTGGTGAGACATTGTGTCTATTTGTTGTGTTAACAACATCGTATAACCTTGCATTTCACTGCTTATATATATATATATATATATATATATATATATATATATATATATATATATATATATATATATATATATATATATATATATATATCCCATTCTATTGTGGAAGCATAGCATGATGTATGAGGTAGATGTATATGTTTATTGAAAAATGAGTCATTCTCATGTGTTGAGTTGAACTTATGCTTATAAAGTTATTAGTTGATCAGGAATAGTATAATTTTGGAGTGTATTTCTTCATTACTAGGAATTAATCTTGGCATTACTACTAAAAACATATCATCGAAACTAGTTTAGAAGAAAATATATCCTTTTCAGTTTGGAGAGACTTTACAGTTTATTTTGTAGTAAGCACATGGGTTGGTGAGATAAATAGGCCATAGGTCTATTATTTATGGATCATATGGTATCAAAACCTGAATTTGAACAACTTGGTGAAGAAATGTATGGTAAACACTTGTAGTGAATACTGAAATAGTGGGCAAGCATTACTATAGGGCCTAGAGAGGACTAGAAAACAAAGAATGGTATAGAATTCTCATGGAGAACATAATCATGAGGACCTAGAATTCATATTTACTAGGTCGGAGTAGAGAATTATTGCATTAACATAGATGATAACAGAACTAATGGTAATAAAAGGGTAACGAAGGACACCTAGTAGATGTTGAAGATGAAGAACATAATGTGAGAAGCTACCAAAGGTGAGATATTGGAGACTTAGGTAATGAAATATCTCTTCCTTCATCTTCCAATTTTCCTTTTAAAGTTAAATAAAATCTCAAAATACCCATAAATCAAAGAAGCATAACATATTTATTTTTCCCATTTGAAGATGATCCAACATGATATGGTGTGGTGGGAGATCTATGTGGATGCATTGAGTATAGGAAAGAAATAACTTCAAGGAATTATTGAAATCACAATTATATTCCATTTCTTATGAAGAGGAGCATATCATGAAATGGTAATGCCTTTGGAAAGGATGGGGACAAACTTTACAAGAAAATACTTTTGAATTCTAGAATCAAGTCATTAGGATGGGTATCTCTTTGGAATATCAAATAGTGGTGGTCAAGTACCTTAGAGTACTATTCGTCCATATTGCAAGGGAATTGTAGCTTCTTAGTGTGAAAATCATAGATGAGGCAAGAAATAAATATATCTAAATTGAATTCGAATCCAATAAAGGGTAGCATCAAAAGGACCAAGTAGATACCAATAAGAAAAAAGTAGTAATATTGTAGCCATAATCCAAAAAAGGATGGATCCTAATAAGCATTGTAAACATCGTTATGTTGATGGGAACACATATGATAAATGTTGAAAACTTCATCCAAAATTGCATCAAAGTTGGCACAATTCCAAGAAATGAGATGAAATTAAACTACCAATACAAAATACATAGTGGCAGAATGCAACTTCGATCTGGATGAAATCATAGCTACACCACAATTGCAATAGCTACTGGAAAGCGAAGACATGAGTGCAATATTTGATCTGGATTATATTAAGAATGAAATGATATACAAATGAAAATATAATAGAGAACACATGAATATAGTGAAATATGGATTCTATTCATGAATGGAATACAAAAGGCTATAAAATGTAAAGCACACAAACTAGCTAGAATGGTGGTAGTGTATCCCTAAAGAAAGAGATCTATCAACTACCATCATACATATGAAGTTGATTACAAAGAGGATAAAAAGGCCTTTTAATATAACGAATCAATGATAAAACCATAAACATCCAAAAACCTAACCCTAGAAGATGAAACACTAAAAGGTTCATGGGCCCCAATGTGGTTAGTTGATACATAAATTTCTTGGGGGCATTACTTTTACATGTGATCTTTGTTTGGGGCACTCGGTAGCATGTTGGAAAGGTCTCGACAAGACATACACATTATGAATGGAATAGTAATTCCTTTTGATATGTAGTGGGTGATTACATGTAAAACAAAATGTCACTTAGGGCCTCAAAACAACCCCAGAAGTTTGGGACCCAAAGAAATGTAGAACAAATTCCAAGATGCGGAACCATTCTAAATTAGTGGAATAGGTAGGTTCCCACCAATATCCACCTAGATTAGTCCTCCTCTCTTAGGAAGAAATGGTCCCCATTGTATTAATTTTCTCCATAATATGGGGAAACATCTACTGAATTTGACTCTTGGTGAGACACATTTCATGGAAAAGAATCTTCCCTGCTTTGATGACCTGATAGAGTTGGATGTTCTAGTGGTGCATTCTCATTATGTTTATGTCCATGATATGATACATTGTATCCTATTAAATGAAGTTAGGATTTATTTTTGTTGGGGAAAATATGGTCGAAGTAGTTCCACATTAAATATGGGGTGCAAGCCAAGGAAAGGGGGAGTACTTAATTCAAAATCATTCTCACCCATAGACTTGGTGATGGTGTAGGCCCCATTTTGGAGTGGTAGGATCTTTTGATGGGGTATTTTTAGGTGCTCTTTCTTCATATGCAACCATACCTTATCTCCCACGTGGAAATTGTGTGGTAGTTGATATTGATCATGGTGTTTCTTGTACTTAGTGTTGGATTTTTGCAGAATATCATGAACTTATTTTTTCATGTACTTGATTTGTTCAAAACGTTTGGTTACTAGATAAACCTTAGTTTGAGCATGGGAGGACTATTTCTTTTCAATTTTAATGGATTACATTAATGGGGGCCAATGGTTGGAACCCCAAGCACACTTGAAAAGGGATATGGAAAATAGAGCTA
The DNA here is from genome assembly GCA_900067695.1 of Picea abies. Lineage (NCBI taxonomy): Eukaryota > Viridiplantae > Streptophyta > Pinopsida > Pinales > Pinaceae > Picea > Picea abies. The sequence continues at coordinate 3,333 of CBVK0101262902.1, read as the reverse complement.
TGGAGGGATTTATTGTACCTATGTTGAAAATAAGGAAGGATCCCATCCCATGTGCGTGCATGTTTGGAATTATACATCCTCAAGATATGAAAAATCATCCTCTTGAATATCTTTGTTTTTCCATCAATGTGTGGGTGGAAGGCAATTGATTTGGTGATCTTGGAGACCATCATCAATCGTAGGATAGACCAGAAAGTACTCAAGGACCTGTTGTCCCAATATGAAATAATGGTCGAAGGTAGCCCAAAATGAACCCAAACATGATCAAAGAAGATCTTAGTAGTGTCCTCAATTTTGATGCTCTTCTTGCAAGGTGTCAAAACCACCATCTTGGAGAATCAATCAACGAACACAAAAAACAGTCGTTACCATGTTTAATTGAAGGTAGAATGGACATGTAATCCATGGAGATAGACTCCCAAGGCCTCTTAGGAGTAGGAAGAGGGGTGTATATCCCTTTTCTCTTAATTGTGGGTTTGGCAATGTCACGGAAAGTGGAGGATCTGATATACCTGCTAACACCTTGTTAGAGCTTCGACCAATAAAATTATTTTCTAGTACCACCAATATTTTTTCCATGCCAAAGTGTCTTTCCACTCGACCATAATTAGATTCCCAAATCATATTTGCATGCTCTCTTTAAGGAACATATATATGGTTCAAATGGCACAACAGTCCATCCTATAAACGAAATTCTGGAACTAGTTTGTATGTTCTTAATGTCTAATAGGTAGCACCAAATTCAAATACATTGTTCTATAATTGTAGCCACCTAGAGGTTTTTTGTAATCTATGGAAAAGTAGGGGATTGTTACTAGTAGTTCATTACACAAGAAAGCATAAAGCCACATCCTTATACATATGGAAAAAGGCATACACAAATTAGTGGAATCCCAAAGAACAACACTTTATTCTATATAGATGAGTCAATACAACACAACATAGATACTTTCTTTGATACATGATTGTCTATTTATACTTACATATTCAGTTACGAGGAAGTGGTAACTACTTAACTACCTGGGTTGATCGGTTAGTCAGGACTTCGACCGACTTATACTTTTGACTCTGACAGTCAACTGAATAATTCTTAATTCAATTGTTGGGTCGATTCGACAGAGTCGAATAGCCCTTACAACATCTCCCCCCACCTAAATTCATTTCTCGTGATCCCAAGCAAGAGGGGAGTATGGCAACTTTTCTTTTACATTCGTTGTTTTACAAAATGAGAATGATAGAAAGAGAGAGAGAGAGAATGATACAGTCAATTTCTAGTCATTGTTCTTTGCTTGCTAAGTCGAAGATGTTTTCTAATTACAGGTATATCATTCATTTATTACATATTTCCAACTCTTTTGTTAACAGTATTCCAAAGTTTGGTAGCATCCTTGATTTTGTTTCCACAGTCATGTTTTCTTCCCACTGAATTGTGTTACTCGAAACGATATTTTGACATTTTATTTTCATCGTCTATTCAAGTGACTTGAAATCGACTGTGACTTCCCTATCCTATCTTAGGGATGAGACTCAAATTCCCCATTGTCCTAGTAATTGATAGGGTGAAATCATAGAGGGGCATTCCTTCCTTTGCATTATTGTGATTCTCTTCTTCTAATGTATGTATCCAATATGGTTGTCCAACTTCTGCGTTCAGAGGGTCTGGTTCAAGTGGGTTGTCATCTGTTATGCTCATCGACTCCATGGTATATGTTTGAAAAATTAGGTTTTTGCATAGTGGTTTCACTTTGTTCCTCTATATTTGATATATAACAACCAGTATTGTGATCTCGAATCCAATTAATGGGGTAGTGGGACACTTCACACGTAACTTAATATTCAAGGATCTTGGTTTTGCATAGAAATGCATGCTTAGTTATGGACATTCTCATTATTTATTGGAGAAAATACCAATGGTATGATCCCTATGACTTTGTTGTACACTTATATAATATTTACTATCTTAATGAGAGACATTTCTTTTCCTAATCAATTCTTTCATGGATTTGTGTGCCTCAATCATAACTGTTGATGGGTTGGTGTTCTCGTGCTTGGATAATATTTAATGTCTTAATGAAAGATATGTATTTTCCTAATAAATGATTTCATGGATTTGTGTGCCTCAATCGTAACTGTTGATGGGTTGGATGGCTTGTGCGAGGGGATGTCTATGTTAGTTTTGAACTGACACTCGTGTGAGTCACGTCGGGCATTAAATGTGGCAGGTTCTACTTGATGGTCATATGTGTCAAGTCGATATGTAGTTATATCAGTGGCTGCACAACGTTCTTATATGTCATGTCGATCATCAATGTTTCTATAATGTTTTTTAGTCCTTTCTTGTCACTCCTTAACTGCATTGTCCTTTTTGGAGTTAGAATTTTTGTGGTTAGTTTTTCCTCGTGCTCGATCGACTAAGTCTCCTCTATTAATCCTTGGCTGATACATGAGTCAAATGACTATTGAATTTCTATCATCAGGTTTCCTATTTTTGATTCTTCTTGGTCGATGGTCTTGATAATTACTTTTCTCATATTTTTTTTATTTTAATTCCCCTTATTTGTATGATGGTTTCGCTTGCTTGATGGGGATCTTCCTAGATCAATCAACTATTTCTTCATGATTAATTTTTGCAAGTTTGGATATGGGGTAATGTGTCTATGTTTTATTTATCTACTTTCTCCTATAGTTCTATGACTCGAATAGGGGATTCTTTCTCTCTCCATTATTCTTTTCCGTACTTTTCTTCAAGGCTTTGGTACTTATTTAATACTTGATTTTTCCTATAGAAGTCTTTTGCGCCTGAATTATTTAGAACTGAATTTAGTTTATTAATGTAAGAAATAATTATTTTATTAGTAATGTTATTAATCTATATTTTCAACTTCGACCAAACTGTTACATACAAATTTCCAGTTCTGGTTGGTCCCTGTTGGCATTATTTTCTGCTAAAGTTGTCAATAGGGTTCATTATTCTTATGTATTATACTTCTTTAATCGGGCTCCATTAATTACATTTTTAAATGGATTCCCCAACAAAGTTCATATTTGAACCGCTCTTGTCGGCCGAATATCTTCTATAATATACATACCAAGCCATGTTGTTTCTAACTTCCTAGGTTTTCCTTTGACTCGACTATCATATAATAGAACTAGGTCTCCATTTTTCATCTCCTTCTCTTTTAGATGATGATCATGCCACGCTTTCTCCTATGTATTTTTTACTTCTTGTTGTTGCATTGCTATTAATATTCATTCTTCTAGATTATTCAATTGGTAAATTTGACCATTCAAGCTTGTGCCTTCGTTAAATTTGGCAACAACTTCTACCCTATT
>CBVK0101262899.1:0-16447 GCA_900067695.1 Picea abies | reverse complement strand
GTCTGAAACATGGTTGGTGCTTCCCTTCTTGTACTTGATGTTCAAGTGGAGTTGATGCAAGTACATGGACCACTTATTATGGTGTTCATTTTGTAATTTTCATTGTGTCTGCATGAATTGTAGAGGCTTTTGATGAGTGTGGATGATCGTTTCCTTTCTCATGGTGTAATCCCTACACTATCAACATGCATACACAATATAGTACATCTCTTTGTCATAGGTGGGTATCTATGAAAATCATCAGATAGTTTTTCACTTTGATAGGCCACTATATTCCCATGTTGAGTGAGGACTACACTAATGGCACAATTTGAAGCATCTATCTCAATATGATATGGTTGTTGCAGGTCTGGCAGAATAAGGGTTCGTCCTTAGCAGAGGAAGGATTTCAAATTATTGAATTCTTTCTGTTGTGTCCCAACCCAAACAAACTTGGCCTTGGCTCCACCCTTAGTCACTTGGCTTAGGTCCCAGACGATATGAGATAACCCCAACACAAACGACTTGGCTTAGGTCCCAGACGATATGAGATAACCCCAACACAAACCTATGGTAGAAGTTGGCGTGGCACAAGAAGCTACGGAGCGTTGTCACTATATTCAAGTCTGATTGATAGTTAATGACTTGGATCTTGGTTAGATCCACAAGAAACCCCTCCTCATCCAAGATGTATCCTAGATATTGAATTCTCTTCATGATGAAGGAACACTTATCCAAATTGGAATATAAATTGTGGTATGGCACGGTGCCAAAGAGATATTGAATATACTTCAAATGTTCCTCCTGCATTTTTATAAATATGAGGATGTCATCCAGATATATGACCACAAAGGAGTTTGTGAATAGATGAAATGTATCATCCATCATATGCATGAATTTGGTTTTGGAATTGGTTAAGCTGAAAGGCATGACCAACCACTTTAATATATCTTCTTTAGACTTGAAGGTTGTCTTCTATACACCATTGTTCTCAATTGAAATCTAATGGTAGCTTGACTTTGGATTAATCTTATTGAAAAATTTGGTTCGCGCGAACTGATATAGAAGATCATCAATCTAGGGGATTTGGTATTGTTTATTGATTTTGATCTTGTTCAGGGATCTGTAGTAAATTCAAAGTCACCATGTCCCATCCTTCTTCTGTATCAAAAAAATTGGGCTCCCACATGGTGAGGAGCTTGGTTTAATGTGGCCTTTAAAAACTAGCTCTTGGATATGGCATTTGATTTCTTAATTCCCCATAGTAAATAACCTATATACAACGATGTTGGGAAGAGAAGCATCGAGTATCAAATTAATTGAGTAATTTATCTAACATTTCAAGGGAACCCCAATAGGTGAGGAAAAGATGTATTTGTTTTCTTCTACTATATTTTCCATTTGATTTTGTTGTGTAGAGAGACCTTGTGAAGAGGTTTTGGAAGTTGTAGTGATATTATGTTCACCTTCTGACCAGGCCATAAAGAGGAAAAATCTCTTGATATGAGAAATCACCTTTCTACACTACTTCGCAAAGACAAAAGAGAGCGAAGTAGTAGGGACTTCCTCTAGTAACCTGTAGAGTTGACCTCCAAAAGTAATATTAATGACAATACAGGCCCTATATTCATAAATAGCATGATTCTTCCACATATATGGTTTTACTAAAAGAACATCACAAAATTCAAGTGGGGAAACCTCACATAATACCTCATCTTTGAAGGGCTTCATGTCATAGTGCGGGAGACATTGCTAGAAAACACAGATGTCTCAACCATGGCTGAGTCAACTGATGTTGTATGTATAAGGGTGATAAAAAAAAATTAGGTTCAATCTCTTGACGATCTCTGTTGAAATTAGGTTCTTTTGGCTACTGATGTGAGTGGAAGACGAACTCCATTTCTTTAGGATCCTTAGGTTCCTATGGATGGACCTGTTTTGTAGAAATGGTGACACTTTGTTCCACATCAATGATATGTTTTCCCATATCTAGTTAAAAATTAGAGTTTGATATGGAATCCAAATATGAGTCTTTCATCTCAACCACCAACGACTCTTTGGAGCAACATTCATCAGTGTTGTGCCAAGGTATTTTGTGTAACTTTCACCACTTTCCCATGTTCTTCTTCAAATTTGTGTTTCCCTTCTTTGCTTATGGATTGGACTAGTTGTCCTAGGGTTAGCCATCCTTTCTTTGTCCTTTTTGGGGGGAGTTAGGGCCACCTTTATCATGCTTCTGCTACGAGGGATTTGCAAAATTGAAATCCCAGTTATTTCTTTGCTTAAACTTTTGATCGATCTTGAAAGCATATCGGTAAGAGGATCCTAGTGAGGATATGTCTAGGAATTCCATCTATTTGGATGTACCTATGTAGGACACTATGGTACTTCAGAACCCGATGTTGTACTTCAGAACTAGTTGTTGATCAAAATCTTTAATACCTAACTTTGTGTGCATGGTATGGAAGATGGTGGTGTACTCCATCCACGCCCAGTCTCTCTCCTGATGCAGACTTTTCCAATCGTGTATTGTCATCATAGTTTCAGGGATGAATGAAACGAGAATGTGGATAAGTTTTAAGCTCACAACTATATTGAGTAAAGTGTATTTTTATTAACCTAAATTCATGTTCAAGAATGTGATAGCAAGAGGAGAATAGTTGGAATACTTATAGACTTATAATAGTCTATTGTTGGTTATGAAATTTAGTGTTGTGATGGATCATTATGGTCATTAATGATTTGATAATAGAAGGGAAAGTTAGCATCATGGATCAAAATTTTAATAATGCTAATTCTTATATCCTTATGAAGATAGGGAAATGGAATCATTAAGGTGTTGATCCAAAATCTAATAAAGGGAGTGTTTTGGCATTCTCCTAAAGGCTAAGGGGCTATATGACATCCAAATATGGATTATAGCCATACAAGTATGGATTAGTATGCTCAAGTAACAATGAGATGGAATTCAGGTAAGAATTCCCTTGGTAAAGTTTTTTGAACCAGAATGACATGAGGTTTGAAGAAAGATAGGAATTGGTATCTTATTGCCTTGATAATGTTGTAATTACCTATTTGAAATTTTTACTTTTGGGATGATTTTATAGAAAATGTGCAAGAGATATCTCTTGATTGTTTCCACATGAAAGAAGGAAACATAATTTTTTACATACCTGTGAGACTTGTGATGTGAAGAGCTCTAATTTCTCATAAAAAATCGATGATATTAATTAAAATATAATGCATATGTGGAAGACATGTGAATGAAATGTTAACCATTATGAATTTTGATTTAGTGACTAATGAGTAGAATGCAATTTTCTAAATTGAACTTATAAGATAACCTGGATGAGTTAGTGTGTTGTTACATCCAGGAAAGGTCAAGATGAACTTAACTGAGATTACTCAAGGAATGGAGAAGACAGATCCCAAAAGGGATAGATTGTAGAAGAAAACAAGGAGGAAAGGGAGAACACTTTTCTCACTCCAAAATTATGATTTGTTAACAAAGTTGTATTCTTTAAAAGAAAATTTTCTAAAGAAAAGGAAAATAAAATAATAAATATGTTTAAATGAGTGATCTTGGTTAAATCCATGTTATGAAAAGGAATAGAAGCCTTGGAAATAGTTCAATCAAGATGAAAGTTGTAGGTTGTACAAAGGAGTTGGAAACAGGAAAATCCCTTGAATCCTTTCTTGTTCTTTATTGTGTTTCTCCAGGATGAGAAGAATGATATGTCGATTATGTGTGGACATTTACAACATGAGAATGTTTATGGCTATATGACTGTAGATACGACACAAATATTAATTGTATTTTGACTCATAAAAACATTGAGGACAATATGATAGAGTGCATATAGATATGCTCGGAAATATCCATAAAAAATAAATTGATTTAAATGATATGATCATCAATTCTAATTTAACATGATAGATGATATAATTGTGAATGTGATGATGCATGTTTTTTGTATGAAAATATTGGAGTTGTTGGGGAAGACAATTGCCAATGGTGGAAAACCTCAAGCATAGGATAAATGAAAGAAATTTGATGGTTAAATAATTGGTGAATGGACCTTAGGATTCCCATGAAGCATCATTGATGAGGTAACATCAAAAGGATCACTGGCAGCCAAATAGGTATAAAATTGTTTCATGCCCATGTAGCATAGATTTGAAATGGATTGGGTAGGAATCCCTTTTGAAATATTTATAATCAGATGATATGCATATTATTTTTTATTGATGGTTTTATTTCATTGACACCTAGGAAGGGTGTGAATAAGGAAATTATAACTTGAATAATAGACATAAGAACCTATGGCAGCCAAGGATGGGTAAAATCCTTGCATGAAATTCATGAAAAAATGAGTCATGAATGTGATGATTAATCATGAATGATTATGATAATAATATCTCATAAGAAACATATTTTTTAAATTCATTGATGAAAATACATGTTTGTATGAAAAGTCATGTATAGGACTACCCATTGTGGAAGGAAAAACCTTCGTATATTCCCAAAGATTGTGGTGTTAGAATATTCAAGAATACTGAGAGGGGGGATGAATCAATATAGAGTTATTTAAACAATTTTAACCTTCAAGGAATACATAAAAGTTAACCATTAATAATGTCATTCATATTCATATAAACGCATACACATTGAACACATATTTTTATGTGGAAACTCAACTAGGAGAAAACCACAGAAACTTTTCATAAATAGTTTCAAGATTTTACAAGCACCAACTTGAAGGAAGCACCCACTCCCTGAGTTTTCTAGCACCTATTGGAAGGAGACACCAGTCGCCTTGGAATATTTTAAATGGTGATACAATATCAAATCAACCTTCAAACACAATCTGAAAATCACTTCTTAAATTTGCATGAAACAATTTAGAATTGTACCTCAAATCTGCAAACTTGTAAGATTCACCACGAGCTCAATTTTCCATTTTTTATTATGAAAATTGGACATTATATATTAGGATATTTTATCCTTCTAATTCAACAAGTGAATTCAATTTGTACCTACCAATATTTAGATATAACTATTTAATCTTGAACACATGTTTGGAACTAGTTTCTGGATTAGTCACAAACCCTAACTTCCAACAAGTATAACTTTGTACCTATAACGAATATAGATCTAAAACTTGTACCCAATATTGTTCTATATATTCTATGAAATCACTCCAATTTTTTCTCCTTAAATCATTCCTGAAAATGTTTTATGGCTAAAATGGAAAGATGACTTGTTTTGAAGAAAAAAACCCTAGTTTAAAGAACCTCAACTTCCACTGAGTATAACTCCAAACCTGTAATGAGTCAAGACCTGAAATTCATACCCAATATTCTTTGTTATATCTTATAAAACAACTCCAAGTTTATCTATTTGAATCATTCTATAAAAAAATTATATCAATAATTCCAAGATGACCTTCAAAGAAAACCCTAGAACAAATCATCACAAGACTTCATCTTCTCTTGGAATTCTGCCCATCTTCACTTTGTATTCCCTTGGAAATTTTATCCTCTGGGATACAATTCACCCCTCTTCCTTGGCTAGGTTGAATGGGTGTGATCGAAATTTCAAATGAGGCTCCTTTTATTTATATGAGTCTTATCCACATGAGGGGGTGTGACCAAGGGTCATAACTTTTGGGTTGCACCTCTTCCTTAAGTATGGTTGACCTTAAGGGATTCTTTACTTTACTTTAGGGGACTATTCTCTTGGATTTAGGGGATTCTTCACTTGGCTTTAGGGACTTCTTTTCTTGTATTTAGGAGATTCTTCACATGGCTTTAGAATCTTCTTCTCTTGGTTTTATGGGCTTCTTTACTTGACTTTAGAGGCTTCTTCACTTGGTTTTAGGGCTTCTTCAAGGCTCCTTCAATTCTCCATTTATGTAAAACTCAAAGTTGGCATGTGGAAACAACCACATGTTATCTCATCCCATGAAGAACATGCTTAAAATATATGCTATAATAGGATCACTTGGAGTTATATACGCTTATGCTAAGGCTCCTTCAAGACTATTCAAGGCTTCTTCAAGTGAAGACATCATCATCAATTTTAGGGGCTTCCCGGGTCTTTTATTTAAGGATTATTATAAGGTTGACAACAATGACAACCAATTTTCCAACAATCTTCCCCTTTTTCATTGATGGTAACTTAGTAAAACAACCATTCTCCCCCTATCTTTGTGATCTGATCCCAATGAATGTACTGTCCTCTTATCTTCATGATGTATCCCTCTATCTTCATGCTTCTATTTTTACTATTTTCTCTCCCTCTTTGACATCGATGGAAAAGGGTAAATCCCCCTAGCAATATTCCCCTTTTTGTTCTTGTAGAAGATTATGGAAATAAATTTGGAGAAGAATTTACTCCCAATTTTTGTCGAAGATACTCAAAGGTATCCCTAGGAAGAGGGTTTGTGAATATGTATACAATATTTTATTTTGTTCTATTTTACTCTAACTTGATTTTATTTTATGTGACTCGGTCCCACACAAAGTGGAACTTAATATGAATATGTTTGGTCTTGGAATTCATCATTGGAATATTGGATATTTTTATCACACTAGTGTTGTGATAGAGTATCAAAATAGGCTCATAATATCTCACTTGTATGTCTTGCACAATTTTCTTAGTCTCAAGAATCTAAGTACAACATGTTTTTTCTTTGATATATTATGCTTCTATTGTGGATAAGGATACTGAAGATTGTTTCTTTCTCAACCAGGACATTAAGCAGTCACCTAAGTAGAAACTTGCTCCACTTGTACTTATTTTTTCATCAATACTTCATGCCAAATCTTCATCCATGTAGGCGACCAAAGTTTACTCATTTCCTTTCGGATACCATATCCCAAAATATGGTGTTCCTTTAAGATATATTAAGATCCTTTTCACTGCTTGAAGATGGGTTTCCTTTGGTTCCACTTGAAATCTTGTGACCTGTTCAACTTCTTTCATTACATCTAGTCTTGAAGTTGTCACATGGAGTAGAATACCAATCATTGATATGTAGAGTCTTTGATATTCTTCTTTAGATTCATCATCTTTACTCAACTTTCCACTGGTAACCATAGGAGTACTCATAAGTTTACAGTATTCCATTTTGAACTTCTTTAACATTTCCTTGAAGTACTTGGTTTGGGAAATGAAAATTCCTTCATCTAGTTGAGATATTTGGAGTCCCAAGAATAAATTCAACTCCCCATGTAGGTACATTTCAAATTCATTATGCATATCCTTCGAAAACTTTTGACTCAATCTATCATCATCACTTCCAAAGATGATGTCATCAACATACACTTCAATAATAATCATACTACCTTGATCCAATTTTATGTAGAGGTTGCAATATGCATTTCCCCTTATGAATCCTTGTTGTTGTAAGTACTTGTCCAATATTGAGTACTAATCTCTTGGATCTTGCTTAAATCCATACAAAGTTTTCTTCAGTATGAAAGCATAGTCTTCCTTTCTAATAGTAGAAACCCTTCTAGTTGTTCTATGTAGACTTCTTCTTCTGATTCTCCATTTAGAAAATATAATTTTACATCCATATGATACACTTTGATCCTTTTGGAGCATGCATAAGCCAATAAAATTTTGATTGCTTCCATTCTAGCCATGGGAGCAAGGGTTTCTTCAAAATCTATTCCTTCAACTTGAGCATATCCTTTGCACACTAGTATTGCTTTATTTCTAGTCACATGTCCATATTTGTTTAGCTTGTTTCTGAAGATCCATTTTGACCCAATCACATTTTTATCCTTTGGTCTTGGAACTAGTTCCCATGCCTCATTCTTCTCTATTTGATTTAGTTATTTTTTCGTAGCCTTGATCCAATGTTCATCATTTATGGTTTCCTCAAAGTTACTTGGTTCAACTATAGAAAAAAATGAAAAATGTATGTGTTCATGTGTCTCTTCTTACCTTCTTCTTCCAGTTTCTACTCTAGAACCTCTATCTCCAATGACTTGTTATGGTGGATGATTCTTCTGAACCCAGTGGTTAGGTGTCCTAGAAGGTGTCTGAAAATAGTTTTGGTTGTTTTCTTCTTGTTCTATGTCTAGATGCTTCTCTTATTGTTGTTGGTGTTCTTCTTCCTCTTCTTCTTGCTTTAGTTCTTCATTTTCATGTTCTTCAAATATGTTTGAATTGTTTATTTCCTTCATGGTCTTCAACAAGTCTGTTTCATCAAATTTTATATTGATGTTTTCCACTATCTTGTTGAGTCTTAGATTGTAACACTTATATGCTTTGATTTTTCATGAGTACCCAAAAAATATACCTTCGTCCACTCGGGAATCAAATTTTCCAATCTTCTTGTCTTCCTTTTTAATGTAACACTTTCTTGCAAAAACTCTAAAGTGCTTGACATTGGTCCATCTTCCTTTCCATAACTCATATGGAGTATTATCACTATTAATTATGATCAATCCTATGTTCAAGATATGAATGAATGTATGCACTTGTTGTCCCTAAAATATATCACTTAGCTTGGAGTCATTCAACATGGTTTTGGTCATTCCTTGTACAGTTATGTTTTTCCTTTCGACAACTCCATTTTGTTGAGTTGTTCTAGATATTAAGAATTGTCTTTTTATTCCTTGTTCTTCACAAAAATCCATGAATTCAATTGAAGTAAACTCACCTCCATTATTTCATCTTAAGCATTTGATTTTCAAATCATTTTCATTTTCAACTAGTTCCTTGAATACCTTGAAACATTTGAAAGCTTCTAACTTTTTCTTGAGGAACCAAACCCAAGTCATTCTAGTGTAGCCATCAATGAGTAGAAAGAATTATTATTCACCATACAATACTTTTGTTCTCGTGGGCCCACATAAATCAGCGTGTATGATCTCCAATGGTTTTTTCATAGAGTGTTCCTTTGTCTTGAATTCAACTTTTGTTTGTTTTACGTGTTGAAAGTGCTTGCACATAATATTCATTGGATTTGTAATTTATGGAATTTCTCTTACACATTGCTTCTTTTTTATTTTGAAAATATTATATATGGCCCATTCTCTTATGCCAAATCCAACTTTCATCTTCTTTTCTAAAAAAACATCATTTTTCTTTGATCACATTCAAGATGTATATGTTGTTGGGAGTCCTTGTCATTGTCACCACTAGTATTCATGATCCTTATTTCCTTATTTCACATTCTTTTGAATTGAATATAAGTGTGTCCCTGATCACACATTTGGCTCACACTTAACAAATTATGCTTCATATTTTCAACAAGTAGGACATTTTATGCCACATCATCTTTGTTTCCAAGATTGATTGTGCCTTTTCCTATAATTTTGGATGAGTTATCATTGTCAAACATGAAATACCCATCTTTTTCTTTCTTTGATGTTACAAATATGATTTTGTCCCCACTCATATGCTTTGAGCATCCACTGTCAATATACCAATGGTTTCTTCTATTTTGGTCTTGCAAGGAAAATCCACATTCCTCAATCTTAAAATCGTCTTGCTTCATTTTCCAAGTTCTCTATTGTTCCACTATATGATTGAAATGAACATGCCTAGTTTCAGTTGAAGAAACTATAAAATCACTTATGCAATTTCTGGCTATGTGTATGAAATTGTTACATTCATATAATTCAATTTCATAACCCATAGCACCAAAACTGTTATAATTTCTGTCAAATACCTCATGAGTATTTCTAGGATAATTTCCTTCATAACGATTCTTGGGATTTTCATAGACACTTATGTTCCATGTTTTCTACCCTTTTCATAGGCTCTACAATTTATGGCTTTATGCTCAAAAATATTGCAAGAATAACGCAAGCCAAGAAAAATGTTTGGTACCTGGGTGTGGGTGGTCTTCTAGTTGTTGTTGTTCTTATGATATCATGATATTACTCTTGGGTATTCTTCATTGTGGGCTATTGATTCCATGTTCCTATGAATGCATGACCTTCTTCTTGATTCTTCTTTATTTCTAGTGTCTGAATGTCCTCCTTTAGAGTCTTGCATTCTTATTTCTTGATGGAACCCTTGATAGTATCTACATAACTTCTTTACTCTGCTTCATTTCATGTCATCATAGAGCATGAACCCTCATTAGTATTATTTTTTTTGTATCCAAGTCCAGACTTGTCATAGACTGGTTTTTATTGTAAATGATTTCATATAGTATTTTGGTGCTATTGTCAAAATTTAGTTGTATGTCCTTTTGTAGTTATTTTCTTAGTGAGAATATTTTAGCTTCCAGATTCTTTGTTATTTTATTATTTTCTTCCAGTTGTCTCTTGAGTTTCTCTTCAATCACTTTGGCTTATTCCAACTGAATCCTTAAATATATGATAGTGTTCTTGGCTTCTTCCAACTGAATCCTTCGATCTATGATATTTTTCTTAGATTCTTCATAATTATTTCTAGGGTTTTGAAAGCCTTCCTTTATTTTACTTAACTATTCTTTGAGAGACTTGTTTTTATTCCTTGCCATTCTTAGATTACTTAAGGCACCGATCAATTCTTCCTCAAGATTCACGTATCCTTCTTCTTCATATTCTCCTTCATTATTTTCATTAGTTTCCTCTTGATTCTCTAATTCCATGAAGAGTACTCTTCTTGAGTCACTGCCACTATCATCATCTTCATCGGATGAGGAACTATCTTGTTTTGAATAGAGGATTTTCTTTTAAAAAAATATTCCTTTATTTTTTTCCTTGTCTCTTTTCTAATATTTATTTTCTTTCTTAGGAACTTCTTCTTCATCACTATATGAACCGCTTGCATTAGGACATTTGGAAGAAAAATGGCCTACTTTACCACATTTAAATCATTTGAAAAGAAGCTCACCTTCGTACTTGTTGGTTCCTCTTTTCAAATTTCTCACAAAGTTGGCTTCTTCTTCATTGTATGAATCGTCACTATTGTTGGAGAAGGGTTTTGACCTTGGCTTGTTCTTTCTTGTCTTCTTGGAGGCTTTGAAAATTGCTTCCCTTCTGGATGGATTTTCCTTTGCTGTTCTCATTTCATATGTTGTAAGTATTCCATGTAATTCATCCATGCTCAATGTAGCTAGACCTTGTCTTTCGTCTATAAATGATATTTTAGGGTCAAATCTTATTGGAAGAGATCTCAATATCTTTTGCACAATAACTGAATTTTCAATCTTTTCTCTCATTCCTCTTATAGTATTCACAATTTCATCAACTCGGAGAAAATAAGCTGCAATATCTTCATCTTCCTTCATTCTTAGATGTTCAAATTATCCTCTGTAAGTATGAATCTTGGCCCCTTTGACTTTAGCATCTCCTTCATAAACATTATTGAGCTCTTCCCAGATTTCCTTTGCATAATCACAATGCATAAATTTAAAAAATTATGAACTTGTTATGCTACTTAGAATGGAATTCATAGCCTTTGAATTGTATTCACTGATCATTTTCCCATCATTATCTATTGGATGAGAATCTGGTGCAGTATATCCATTTAATACATATTTCCAAACATCAAATCCCTGTGCCTGCAAAAAAATCTCTCATTCTTATGCTCCAAAACTAATAATTTTTCCCATCAAACAATGGTGTTCATTTTTGGTATTTTCTCCTAGATTATCCATAATATGCCTTCCAGTGGTTATATTGTTCCTGAAGGAACTTGCTCTGATACCAATTGTTGGAATATTCACCAATACAGAGAGGGGGGTGAATCAGTAATGAGCACGTTTTACCATTTTAAATGTTAAGAACATCATGTAAACATTAACCATTAACAATGTCATTCGTCATCACAAAAAAAAATACACAGAACACACTGATTTTTATGTGGAAACCCAAATGGGAGAAAACTATGAAATTATTTTTGTATATCATGTTAAGATTACATTCATAGGAAGCATCAAATTCCAATATTATCCAGCATCAAATGGAAGTAGGAACCAACCCCTTTATTTATAGGCACCAACCTGAAGAAATCTCCAACTCCCTGATTTACCAACACTAACTAGAAGGAGGCACCAACCCCCTTGATTTACCAGCTCCAACTCGAAGGAAGAATCCACTCCCTAAAGCACATGACCAACTTGTTGAATGAAGACACCAATATTCTCAACTGAGCACCAACTCAATAATATAGCACCAATCCAAGATCTTCATACATAGAGTACTTTTGACTTCACTTGCATGCTTCATTCCGTAGACAATCCTTCAAACCCTAGCAAACCTCATAACATCATTCCTAGAATGTAATCACTAATGAAAACATCCACTTAGAGAAACATCACAGCAACATCACAACTTTCATAGTAGAGAATATGGAAACATTACAACCTCATGGAAATAACACAACTTCATAACAAAGCATACGACAACATCACAACCTTATGGCATACCCTGAGAATAATAAATACTTTAAGAGAATCCCTTAGATTTCTCTTGCACATCCAAAAGATGCCCCAACACCTTGAGTGCACCTGAGACTTGATCTCTTTGTTGGTTACATAAAAAAACGTGAAATCATATCATGTATTTATAGTAATTATTTCCTCAAAAATTAGTTGAGTCGACCTCAAATTTTATGGTTGGGTTATCAAACGAAACAACTCATATCTCCTCATTCCTAGGGAGTTAGAGTGACTTCCATATAGCTTTGGAAAGGTCTTGAAATAAGATTTACAACCATTTAACTTGTTCTTCCATTTGAGTTAGTTGTGTAGGGTAAAATTACCTTAAATATAGGGTATCCAAATTGACCAAAAATTAATACTTTCAACAATCTCTATCTTGCAATCTTTATCTTGGAAATTTGTAGGCTTGTAATATTTATATTAGACATCTTGTGGGATCCATTTGTGTACAAATAAAAGTGGGCATGTGGAAACAACCACATGTTATCTCATCCAGTGAGGGCTATGCTTAAAATATATGCCATAAGGGGACCACTTTGGAGTTATATACATTTATGTCAAGGCTCCTTCAAGGCTTATTCAAGTGGACACATAATTATCACTTTTAGGGGCTTCTAGGATTTTCTTTAGAGCCTCTTCTAAGTTTTACATAAATGACAACCAATTTTCCCAAAAATACTATGCATTTCACTTGAATAAAATGGTGAATTTGAAAGAAAAAAAAATGAAAAGTGTTAGTATCCCACCACTCTAAAGAGAGAAGAGAAAAATATAGTGTAGAAGAGATCAATAGAGAAATATATCATCATTTATACCTAAGTAAGGGTTTTAAAATAAAAGATTTCAAGTTTGTTTTTTTTTTTGCACTCTAAATATAATTAGAGAATAATTAAATGTACCCTCTAAAATATTGACCCCATTTGGATTCATACAAGAGATAAAGAATGGTTGATATTTGTGATAGCTTTAACTACTGTCTTTGGGATATTAGAGAATAGCTTTAACTATTGTCTTTGGAATATTAGAGGATAGCTTAAACATGCCTCAAGGTTAGTATGATGTGTCGAGAATAGTTTATTATATATAGGAAATACCCAAACAACTAATATCGCAAAAGGGGTAATGAGTTTTTGCCAATTCTTCACAAATGCAATGGTGAAATTATGTTACTAGAAACCTAGGAAAAGTCATAATTTCCTTCATCTTGATGATTGTGGATATTGAGAGGGTCAAAGGACAATGGGGCTCTTGAAAATTATTGACACCACAAACACTCATAGAAATCATATTATCATACACTCATAAAAGGCTCATGCACAACAAAGATGCACGGGGTCAATGAAATTGCAGTGTGTTGATGCTCATGATTGATGACATGGGATAATCCTAAAATCTTGAGAGATTTTGGGTATGACTTTGATTATGATTTGGTGAAGAAATTGTGTTCTTATCTATTTTAGTAAATGCATTTTTGTAAATTTTATCTTTCATATTTTTAATTATTTTCAAAATTATGGTTATTTTCATATTTCATGACATTTTCAAACTTTTATACTATTTTCAGTTCGAATGGTGTTCAAACTTATGATTTTTCCATGTTTCAAATAACAAAAGGACTTTAATCAGGATTATTTTTTTTCTTTCATATCAGAGTATAAGTTTGGTTTTGACCGGATGGTCAACTTCAAATACAATTGAATCTTTACTGTAATGGGTTACATATTTTTATTAAAACAAAGTTTTTACCTAATCTGAACCTTGTTTCTTGTTCATGTCACTTGAAAACATTTACTAATGGAAAGGTTTAGTTCTATCCAATGTAGAAGTTAATAATGAATTTGAATCATAAAATTATTATGGTTTTTTAAAAGATGTGTTCATACCCAAGTATATTTTATAATCATTGCAAAGTCATGATTTGATTTGATCTTATTACACTTTATTAACAAAGTTTTAAAAATCTTCAAATCAAACATTCATATAAATGTTAGTTGAAAATTACGAAAATCATCCAAAACAAGTTTTAAATTACCCCAAATTCACTCAATGTTAAAGTTATTTTGACTCCCGAAATAAAGGTTTAAACACAGGTTTAAACACATTTAAAGGTTTAAAGTGGGATGGTAGGGCACTGGAAAATTCTTCAATTTCCCTTTATTTTTCACCGTTAATAACAACATTGATACCATATAATTATTCTACCATGTCATATGTTTCTATTAACCATGCAAGATGACATTTAGACTCATGAAATGCACATTGAACATTAATAAATATAAATGCAATATGTACATTAAACATAACAAAAAATAATCACACAAATACAATACACATCATAAAGAAACATATAAAAAATATATAACATATTAGATATCTTTAAAGAAATATTCTAGAAATCGATTGATGACATGGGATAATCCTCCCAATTGTAGGCAGTGTTCCATCAGGTATTTTTTCAATAGGCTACCTCTAAGTTGCGGCTATGAGTCATAAACACTCTCTCTCAGCCCAATTTTCCACTAATTCACAGCTTGTCCACTCATGCAACCATCTCAAATCATCGGCTCTCTTTCCCCCTTCAGTATGCATAACCCAAAGAATGGATTCCCTTCTCTACAATGCAATCCCTCAAGATATCACACCTCTTTCTTGGGCTCTAGCACATACTGGATAGGAAAATCTCAATGTTGGGGTCAACAGCGATTCTCAATGGCACTTCTCACAGTAAAATTAATTATAGGAAATCTTATCCCTAAATTATAGGTTTTGTCTCTCTCCCCCTTGTATATTGAAACATGTTAGAATCATGTTAGGATTATTAATCAAATGATTGCAAGAATGATCCTTAGCTTTCCAAAAACAAGGAATAATTATGCATGTTTTGAACTTGCCACTTGGCACTTAAATAAATCCACCTAACTACCTCAACCCATATCCCAAGGTTGATTTTTTCTTTATAATAGGTTAAGGTGTGTCAATTTTGTTACAAAAAAATATATTGTTTCCAAGCTTTGGCCCCCTTATTTCCCTCACGTTACACTCTAGTTGAGTCATAGCCCCTCATCATTTTAGTCCCTCTTGTCTCACAGCCAGTGATGTATTTTTTATTAATGAATTTTATGTACATCATTTACATTAATTGGCCCTTATCCATATCGTTTGGCTCACATAATAATTCATATATATACAATAAATTACATTATGGGGATAAAAAATATAGTGTGACACATCATGATGGATTTCTAAGAATTGTACATATGTTTTTAGAAGGATGTCACTTCATGCATGCTTAAAGGTATCAAATTATGATCTCCATAAATAATCAACTCGCACCATATGGAAAATATTCTTAAAAAATTCCATTATATAATTATTGTATAATTCCATGATATTTAAGCCTTTAAGGATTTTTCTCATCTAGTTCATCCAAATATTTAGTTAGGATTGGAAAAACATCAACAAGTCTTTGAAGTTCCCCAAATATTATCACCCTAACATGGAAAGCATGATCATGGAATCCCACTACTTCTTGGTAGCCTGTCACCCAATGTACATCCATATTGTCATGTTTTTTCCCAAAAGAATGAAAATGAAAATATTTTCCATGAGCTATTAGTTACAAGTTTCATTCTTCCTAGTACCATCCCCTACTCTTCTCTAGTTGTCATGGTTCTTTAAAAAGAAGGAACTTGACGCATGTGTCCTAATTTTTAAGTTTTTAACAACTTGAAATTCAAGGAAAAATTTCCCATTCCAGACATTAACAATCTCTTAGATGAGCTACATGGAGCACATTTCTTCACCAAACTTTATATTTTCTCTAGTTATCAATTTCTTCAATTTCCCTTATTTTTACTGTTAATAACAAACGTTGATGCCATATAATTATTCTACCCTATCATATGTTTCTATTAACCATGCAAGATGACATGCAAACTCATGCAATTCATATTTAGCATTCATAAATATAAATGCAAAATGTACATTAAACATAACAACAAATAATCACACAAATACACATCATAAATAACCTATAAAACTCATATAATAGAATAGTTATCTTTAAA
>CBVK0101262800.1:0-11563 GCA_900067695.1 Picea abies | reverse complement strand
GGGGGGTCTCATATGGATCATGCATCGTAGATCTGAGCGCATAGATCTTAGTCGCCCAGATGTACGTGCCTCTTAGCACAACGTGGCCACGCACTATACTAACAATAAAAGGAAAAAATGGGTTTTTATCCCCCTTCCGCGCATCACTTCACCATGGTGTCATTTCCTAAGGGAAAAAAACACCCCTTGACAAACTTATGTGTTACACCTCCTGCATTCTAGTTGCGAAAATCCTAGACAACTTTTTCCTGAGTATAGTGGTACCTCCAACACCCTTATTTGGTACCTACCCCATTGGACTCATATCTTCTCCCTCGTCGCAGTGGTACCTATCACTTGTTAGTATCTTTTTTTGTGGACCCATCCACCCTTCTCGACACTCTTATTTGTAAGTTATCCCATTGGATTCCTCTCTTCACCCTATTCATCATGATACCCCCTATCTGTAAAAAATATTACCTATTCATCATGATACCCCCTATCTGTAAAAAATATTATGTGTGGACCCACCCACCCAATTTTTGTGTCCCTAAATGGCTCTCACCCACAATCAATAACTCAACAAATTGCTCACCAACAATGAACAAAACAAGAAATCCATCCAAGAAATCAATTCCAATATTGCTACCCTCAACTTTGATAATGCTACCCACAAATTCGATACTACTACCTCAAAACTAATCTACAAGGTGTGCAATAGTCCATAAAATCCCTCTTGACCAAGATGAACCACTTCATGAGTCAATTCGAAGGCCCTACCTCCTATGAAAAACCTTACCACCATGAAGATGTCAACTCTGCCAACTACCAAACCTTTCCTTCCCATCAACCTCAATGAGAACTACATCTCCCCATAGTCGAGGTGAACAAATTTGATGTCTCGGATCCCACACGCTAGGTCACACAAATGGAAAAATATTTATCCTTGCATGGCATTACTAATGAAATGGTCAAAGTTTGTTACGGTGTTCTCTATATGGATCCTAAACATTGGTAGTGGTAGAAATGGTGAAAAAATGCATGCCAAGGGTGTGTTTCTTGGACATAGTTTGTGTCCGAACTTTATGAACGCTTTGACATCGACACCCACCATTTCGGTCATTTGAACAAGTATAGTCAGGCACAGTTGAAGAATTTATCGTCAGCTTTGAGCATTTGGATTTTAGAATGGAGGGCATGTATGATGGTTTCTTTATGGAATGCTTTATCAGTTTTCTAAAGGAATGGTTATGTTAGTGGTAACATCGAACATGTATTTCCACATAGGTCTATGTGTCTAGACATGTGTAAATTGTCCAAAGCCTTCTACTCTTGAATTTACTTTAGTTAAAGGAGTTATTAAAGTAAAAAAAAATTATTAATTAATTATGTAATTAGTTTATTGATTTATTTATGAGACATGCTAAAAGTACTTAGCATGCAACCTGTAATCAAAATCTCAATTTGAGTGTGAGAAGTAATCTCAATCATAGATCACTTTTGAGATTAGAAATAGATTGTAACTCGTGATTATAAAAGCAAGGCTAGGAGAAGGAGGAAGTCATAATTCACATAGATAGAAAATGAGGACATTTGTTAGTGTGGAGTCTCCAAGGTCACACTCAGAAGTAGAGAAGGACCTCTGCTCGAGTGCTTGGAACACGAAGGACGGTGATTCAAGAGGACCAAGGATTACACTTGACTTGACTTGATAGGTGTTGAGGGAGTCAACACAGAGTATTGGATCACAAAGGATTGTGGTTCAAGATATTGGATAGGTGAAGAAGGACCTTCATCTAGAGATTATGCAGGTCAAGGAGAGGAGATAACATAGGCATATGCAGGTGGGTTTCAGCAAAAGGAAGCCACATGAGAGTGTTGGAGCATACGGAGCTTTTCGTATAGGTTTTTCGTACACATCCACGGTTCATAGTGGGAAAAGTCACGGATATTCGCAAGTCACTGAAAAGAAAGTCGTGGATGCCTAGAAAAGTGTGCCAAAATTGATTGTATAGAAAGTTGGCCCTTGTCAAGTTAGTGTGCAATTGCATTTCTCTCAGTGGGCCATTATCCCTGTTACGGGAGCCCTAATTTTAGCATAATAAAATCATTCTCAACACTCATTTTCCCTCAGAGGTTTTTCTAGGGGTATTTACCCAAAAATTGTGGTGTTCATGTGTGCTTGATTTGGTTCCTTGATTATGGTTCGGCTGCATGATATTGAGTTGAATATTTAAATAGTGTATTTTTTTTTGTGAGATGCTAATATGATTGTGGTAAGGAAATCACTAGATAACAAAGTACCTAAGTGTTGGAGTAAGAATTTCTACATGGTATTAGAGCTCATGCTCTTAAGGGAAGTTAGATTAGTACACGAACAATTTTCCGGGAACGGGTTATTTACTGGGCATTTTATCAGGTCTTAGGGATGACAACATCATCGTTGAGAGTTGAAGACAAATTGGATGGAGCATCCAACTTCCTATGTTGGAAAGCAAGAGTTACTTTGGCGTTGAAGGAGTATGCCCTTTGGGAGTTAATGGATAAAGTAGTTACTCCACCGACAGATATGGCATCTTTGGATGCTCACGACAAGGAGGAGATCAAAGCAGAAAGAATCCTCCTATATTTTGTGAAGGATCATCTAATCCCTCACATAAATGATAAGACGATGGCCAAAGAGATGTTTGATGCCTTGGTAAGCTTATTCCAAAGAAAGAACATGAATAGGAAGATGATCTTAAGGAATAAACTCAGATCAGTTCAGATGTCTAGATCAGATAAGGTTACCAGCTACTTCATGAGGATCACATAGGTGTGTGATGAACTTGCATCCATAGGGGAGAAAACAAAGGATGCATAGCTCGTGAACGTGGCATTAAATGGACTTCCCAAGTCATGGGAACTATTTTTCAAAGGAGTTTGTGCTCAAGAGAATATCCCAGATTGGCAGACTTTGGGATGATTTCATCCAGAAAGAGACTTCGAAAGATTCTAAAGGAAGCAAGCATGGACGTAGTGAAGAAAACTTGGCCCTTGTCAGAAAGACAAGAAAGGTCAAAGGAAAGAGTTATAGGAAGAAGGGAAACAGTGATGGAGGATCATCGCATCCAGGGAAGAAGAAGGACTTGAGTAAAATCAAGTGCTTCTCATGTCAAAAGAATGGAAATTATGCATATTAGTGTCCGGAGAAGAAGAATAAGGGAAATGGAAAGACACAAACAACAACATCAGTAGAGACACAACTTGATGAGTTTGCAACAAAGTTTGAGACTCACTAGTTTATTTCCTTTATAATAATAATAATAATAATAATAATCTATTTTTAAGGTCACGGCCAAGCCATCACACCAAGTACATGGAGCGCTTAGTTCTTGGAAAATGGTGTTTATTGTCATACAACAAAAGCACAAGAGCTATTTAACAGTCTAATGGAGAGTGAATCATATGTTCATGTGGAGCTTGGTGATGATGTTAGGTATGCAGTGAAGGGACATGGAACAATTACGTTCTAGCTCAATTTAGGAGGTTCGTTAGATGCCCAAGATGTGCTTTACGTGCCAAGTTTGAAGAAGAATTTGCTTTCAGTCTTAGCTATGGAGGATGTGGGTTTTGTCATTAATTTTCAGAGAGGGAATGTAAGAATACATCTAGAGAAAGATAGCTCGAACACTGTAGTGGTTGTTGGTGTTAGATAAGGCACTTGATACAGGTTACAAGGAAATCATGTTTAGGCTTTGTTACATGATAATGATAGCCTATGTGAGTTGTGGCACATGAGGTTGGGACACCTACATTATAGGGATTTGTCGATTCTAAGGGGGATTGTTACAGGTCTTCCATAGTTTAGAGTTGAGCAGTAGGGAGTGTGCAAAGGGTGTGCACTTGGAAATAATGCCAAGGTTGCTTTTCCTAGCAGAGAGAGTAGGTCCATGGGGATATTGGATCTTATCCATTCATATGTGAGTGGGCCGATGTTAGTAGCATCATTACATGGATCATCATACTATGTGACGTTTATTGATTATTTTCCAAGAAAACCTGGATCTTCTTTATGAAGAGCAAGGATGAGGTCTTCAATTGGTTTCAGGAGTTTAGATCTCAAGTAGAGAACTAGAAAGGTAAGAAGATCAAGGTCTTGAGGTCAGATAATGGGGGAGATTAAACATCCAATGAATTGAAGGATTTCTACAAGGAGGTAGGTATCAAGAGGGAGTTAATAGTCTCATACAACCCTCATCAGAATGGAGTTGCAGAGAGAAAGAATCAGTCCATCATTGGTTCTACTAGGGCTATGATACATGACCATGAGTTGCATATGTTCAAGTGGGAAGAGGCATGTAACATGATAGTGTATGTGAAAAATAGGAGTCCTCAAGGGATATTGGAGGACAAGACTCTAGAGGAAGCATTCTTAGGAGTGAAGACAGAGATTGGACATTTGAGGATCTTTGGTTGTCCAATTTACATCCATGTTCTTGTGGAGAAGAGGATGAAGTTGAAGCCTTAAGTACAAAAGTGTATATTTGTGGGATACAATGAGACCTCAAAGGCTCACATGATCTTCATTCCAGCGCAACAGAATATAATTGTGAGTAGAGATGTTAAGTTCGAGGAGAACTTGGCACCTAGCATATCACATGAGTCATCAAAAGTGACAGAGGACAAGGAGTAGTAGTCAACAGTTCAAACCTCAAGTGGGGAGGAGGAGTTAGTTTATTTCAGTCCTGTCAAGAGACCCTGATGGCTATTACATACATTGAGGGATGTTGGTGAGGCTCCTAAGACTGCGGTTAGAGAGCAAAGGCCTCTAAAGAAGTTTTTGAACTATATGGCACTTATAAGTAGCATCATTGATGTTGAGCCTTACTATTTTGAGGAAGTAGTAGATCAACATGTATGGAAGGATGTCATGGTAGAGGAATACACCTCTATTATCAGAAAGGATGTTTGGGACATAGTTCCAAGATCAGAGGGGAACTCAATTGTGATTTTCAGGTGGCTTTGCAAGATCAAACATGTTGTATATGGTAGCATCGAGAACTTCAAATTTAGGTTTGTGGCGAGAGGATTCTCCCAGAAAGAGGGAGTGGACTATGAGGAGACATTTTATCAAGTCGACAAGTATGCTTCTATTCAAGTTGTTATTTCTATTGCTTTAATTATAAGGTGGAGGATACATCAGATGGATGTAAAAATATAATTCCTCAACATGATCATTGAGGAGGAACTATACATAGAGAAACCTCATGGATTTGAGGTACATGGAAGGGAGTCTCATGTGTGTAGGCTTAAGAAAGCCTTGTACACAATCAAATAGGCACCTTGGTGTGGTATTCTAGAATTGATGAATACTTGCAAATTTTGGGCTTTACCAAGAGTGAGGAAGATCCTAACTTGTACTTCATACTTGTTGGGTCAGATCCACTCATCTTGGTTCTATATGTTGATGATTTATTTCTCATAGGTGCAGAGGAGCTTATTCTAGGGTGCAAGGTGGGTTTAGCTAGTGAGTTCGAGTTGAAGGACATTGGATTGATGCATTATTTCTCGGGGTTAGAGGTATGTCAGGTATCAAGAGAGATATTCCTTGGACAAGGGAAGTATGCAGTTGAGATATTGAGGAGATTCAGGATGGAGGACTGTAAATAGATGGCTAAAACTATGATTACCTATCTCAAGAAGGTGGTGAATTCATATTCAGAGTTGGTGGATCCCAGGATATATAGGAAGTTGATAGGGTCCTTGATATATTTTCTCAAAACCATGCCATGTATTTGTTTTGTTGTGAACACCTTGATTCAGTTCATGGTGGTGCTGAGGAAGGTGCATTGGTTAGCAACAAAACATGTGCTTAGGTAATTGAGAGGTATAATGGAGTATGGATTGAGATATATTGGATATGGAGTGGAGTTGCAGGGATATACAGACTCATATTGGGAAGGAATTGCATTAGACAGAAAGAGCACCTCGAGGTGTTGCTTCAGCTTGGGATCAAGAGGAAACAAACTTCTGTAGCACTCAGTTCAACAGAGGCAGAGTACATGGAAAAAAGTATGGATATAAGCTATTTGGCTTTGGCGATATATTGTAATAATCATAGCTGTATCAAACTCTCAGATATTTCAATATCCCATGATAGGTCCAAGCATATTGAGATAAGATACCATATCAATAGAGATATGATCCAGAAGGGACCAGTGAATATTTAGTATATTTCCACAAATGAGAAAGTTGCAGATATTCTGACTAAACCCTTGGAGAAAGGGAATTTTTTGTTCTCCATACACAGACTTGGAGTGGTTCATAATACATTCCTCGCCAAGAGGGAGTGTTGATACTAGTGATAGCATCAAACAAGTATTTCCGCACAGGTCTATGTGTCTAGACATGAGGAAATTGTCCAAAGCATTTTACTCTTGAATTTACTTTGATTAAATGAATTATTAAAGTAAATTGATTTTATTAATTAATTATGTAATTAGTTAATGAGTTATTTAAGGAAAGTGCTAAAAGTAATTAGCATGTTTCTAAATATCAAGTGATATGAGAAGTAATCTCAACATGAAATCACTTTGGAGATATAACTCGCGATTATAAAAGCAAGGCTAGGGTGAAAGAGGAAGGCACTTGAAACTTGATAAGTGTTGAGGGAGTCGACACATAGTATTGGATCACAAAGGATTGTGATTCAACATGATCTTGGATAGGCGGAGAAGGACTTCCATCTAGAGATTAGGTCAAGGAGAAGAGAGAACATAGGCAACACATGTGTGTTTAATTTAGAGAAAGCCACAAGAGAGTGTCGCATCGTACAGATCTTGTTGTACATGTTTTCTATACATGTATGTAGGTCACATTGGAGCTAGTCACATACATACACGGGTTTGTTGAAGCAAAGATGCGTACACCTAAAAAAGCGTGTAGTTCTATTTCGTACAACATATAGAACTTTTCCAAGTTTTCCTGCAGTTGTATTTCTCTCAATGGGCCATTATCCATGTTACAGAGCCTTGATTTTAGCATAATAAAATCATTCTCAACACTAGTTTTCCCTCCGAGGTTTTTTCCAAGGGTATCTATCCAAAAATATTGTTGTTTATGTGTGCTTGATTTGGTTTCCTTGTTTATGCTCTCGTTGCATGTTTAGTTTATTACTCAATTGTTCTTTAATTCAATAAGTGATTTATTTGGAATTAACTGTCGGGTGTTGGGTAGGAGAAATTTCAACAATTTGGTGCTCTGTTTGTGGCTTCTAGCTCTGCAGTTTTCTTTCCTTTTGGATGTTTTTAGATTGGAACTGTCCTTGTATTTTCATCGGTTTTGAATTTTGTCTCTTCTCTTAGTCTTTGAAAAACATGAAGGGACATAGGAATTCAAGTCATTGTATCGCCTATGAAATCTTTGATATGCATTAGGTTTGATGGGCCTATGCATTGTATACTATGAGGCCCATCCATAACACTTTTTCATCCCCTTTGTATCTATAAAACTCATATTTTTTACCATGCTTAATACAAATTATGGTTTCTTGCAATTAATTAATGAGTAAATTGATTTTGTTATTTAGATGAGTTTGTATTTATATTTATGTTTGATTTCATGAAAATTGTGTGTACGAAAGCCTAACTCCAAGCAGGTCGATCCACACATGAGGAACTCCACTCCAAGAAAACTTTAGGAAAAATAGGGATCTTGTCCCCTCACTTTATTTTAGAATATGAAAAGGCATTCAAGACACTCGATCTAGCTCAGCCATGCGAACCACTGACCTAGGAGGAAAAATATATCAAGGGGATTGGTTCCTACAACCGAGAGCCATGATTCCAGGGATTTAGGGGATTACAACCTCCACTCAAGGAGTGATTGGTGGGGAAAGTGATTGAAGTTCCAGTATGAGAAGGACTTAGTTATTATCCTTGAGTTAGTTAGTTCATTTCTAAGTTATTAACTCTTGTCATAACTAGTAGGCTACAAAGAACTTGGATCTTTCCATGGATGTAACTTTGTTTTGATGATTCAACAATGAAGAACTATTTTCTAGTTTACTATCGTTGGTTCTTTTTAGGATCTTTTTTACTTTGGGTAGGGCCCACCCAAGTTGGCTCAAGGACCCTCTTGTATCTTTATTTTTATGCTTATCAGTTCAAGTTTAGTTATTTTTGTGATGCAACAAGATAGTACATAGTTAAAGCACTTTATGTCTGTTCCTTGTAGGCAGGTTACGGTTATGTAGATGTTGTTGTTATATTTTCTTCTACCATAAAAAAATCATTTTAGCATCATTAATAATATTTCAATTACAAGTGTGTCATTTTGCATCATCTATAGAAAGGTTAGAATTTGTGTGCATTTCTTGTGCAGTTTCTTGTAGGTCTATACAGTTTCCTATAGAACAACACAATTTACATCATCATTGATTTATATTTCAGTTTTCTCAACTTTGATGCCTTCTAAGCATTAGAGAGATGATATCATGCTATGATTAATTATGAGGGATTAGTTTCTTCATTAAAAGAATCTTGAATTCATTTCATGCAATAGACTAAATTATAACTAGCGAGTACTTTGTTTTCCTAGATGATTGCAATTTGGTTTTCCAGCATGAGTGTCGCTTAGCTTTGGTCTAGTAGCTTAGATCAACATCTATATTTGCAACCTCACATGCCTGCATGGTCATTGAACTATTGGATCTTATAATTTTTTATTTACAAGTTTTATTTTCAGTCCTTCCTACTTTTTGAATTCATAGATTATCTTTCAAGCTTTCATTTCTTATATTAATGTTTATGGTTTCTCCCTCACTAAAGTATTCAGAGTAAGAATTAGGATATCATAGTTGTGTGGGGTCTACACACAGTGCATAGTACCTCTCAAGTTTGTATGAACCTTGGGTTGACATTTAAATTACCGAGCTCAGGGTTACAACATTCTTGTTGCTATTCTATGGCCTGCCCAGACATCAAGAACAACAACAAGTTGATTTTGAGACACTCTTCCTTGAAGGTAGAGAAAATTTTGTGGATTTCCTAGAGAAGGAAGAACAATTTTCTTTACCTTCAAGAAAGAGTGCCTCAAAATCAATTTGTTTTTGTTCTTGATGATTAGGACTTTGTTCTATGGCGGGGGATTTAAGTAGAAATTTCCACGATCTATCCCTAGGTTGAGTCATTCATCTAGGAATTTAAAAACAATTTGAGAATATATCAGAGGGAGGCTAATCCTCATATCACCATACAATGGATGATGAAGATGATTAGGAAAAAGTATTTTATTTTCCGATTCAGGAGACCAATGGAAAAACAAAAAAGAAAAACATTAATCCCTTTTCCCTTCCTCACTTCCATGGGCCTAATACTAAAATACCTCGACACCTCTTATTTTAGTTTGCAATTGTTTGCAGGACTATGACTACACCTTAGATTTGAAAAAAATCAATCTCTTCCCTTCTACATTGAAGAGCTCAACTTTGAGATCGTTCATGAGCTTAAAATGTAACAACATTACAATATGGGATCAAATAAAGCACACTTTTAGTAACAAGTTTAGGGAATGCTATGCACAATTTTGTTGGGTAATCAGAGGGGTTTCCTGAACTTATTTTGAATATATAAAAAGGTATTCATGGTGACACCGGTTGAAAATTGGACCTGAGTGTGGTAGTCTCCATATCTACCAAAAGTATGAAGGATTTGTTTTCTTTGGTTTTATCTCAATGTAAAAGTGAATATTTTCAGGTTGGTTGCATGCATTCAGTTTTGGTTACATCGAGATAACGCTTAGGATATCAACCTCTTAAATTTGTGAATACCTATAAAGAATTTATGTTGCATAAGTTGGAAAACCTTGGTAAAGGAGTTTATCGAATGCTTGAAAGTGGTTTATACTCTATTTTCTCCTCATTACATAACATGGCATTGTCCACAAGCCTTCATTATGAGAAAGCAATGTAAATATCAGTGTATCAATCATGACAGGTATTGCATTCCTGATACAGAAGATGATTTTATCAAAGGATATGATGACAAAGAGGTGGTAATTGAAAATATGAGGCAATTGTGTGTTTTAAAAGTTGAAACTAAAAGTGAAAGTCCTGGGTCTAGTGGCAAAGTACTAAAGGATTTCATCTCAATGATTTCACATGAAGCATACAATCTTATATTTCAAGGTTGGGACAATCCATATGTTCCTCTCACACATGATAGGCTTCTTAAATTGAAATATGCTCATATGAATTTGCTTGATTTCCTTTATGAGGTAGGAGATGAGAATGGACAATCAATGTATCTAATTGACAAGGGAAATAAACAAAAGCTGGAAGGAGCTTGTTTCAATTTTCCAGATGATGAAGACCCATCAAGATTTCCTTGGAAAATTATAGAATGTTCTTGGAATATAGATGAAGGGACATGGAAGTATATGCATGTCATGGTAGATCATCCTACTCCAAATGGATGAAGATGATGATAGTGACATCATGGATACTTTATAGGAACTGGAGGTTGAAAATGAAGTAATGAAAAATGATTATATCCTAGGTGATGCAATTCCTTTAGCTCAACAAATTGATATGCAAAGGATTTGTTGTATGGAACTTGGAGTAAAGTCCCATGTGAATTCTCATGTTCTAGGACCTTAGCCGGTTTCCTTGGACAAAGAACACCTACATCTCCTTAGGTAGCGGCATTATTATGCCACATTGAAAGTTGATGAAACTCGATATATGATGCTTTTCACACATGATGGAAGTTACTTGATTAATAAGAAGTTCAATTTTCGCAAGGTTCAATTCCATTTACCTAAAGGGGGTGTACCACACGGTTCTTTTGAATCTCATCACCTTATCTTACTAGATGATGATACAATAATTGACACTGTACTTAAAATAAGATGAGCCATAGAAAAGGGAGATATCTACAACTATGGTGTTTTGTTGCCTGAGCTCATAACTAGGAAAAGGTTGATAGATGAAGCTTTGTAGAGAAATGTAACAACA
The DNA here is from genome assembly GCA_900067695.1 of Picea abies. Classification (NCBI taxonomy): domain Eukaryota; kingdom Viridiplantae; phylum Streptophyta; class Pinopsida; order Pinales; family Pinaceae; genus Picea; species Picea abies. Next base: position 588 of record CBVK0101262800.1, on the reverse strand, counting down.
TAGTGACATAGATAAGAGCACTTGTAGAATATGGTTGTGAGGATCATGAATTCGATCGTGATTTGGTGGATGACTGCATGATCTATTACCTCTCCAAAGTTGGAAATAGAAGACTGGAAAATGAGACTAGACCTTTGTTTATTTGGAAGCCTAGACCGAAGTTAAATAAGAAAACCCAATGTATATGTGTGTGTGTGTGATGTTGGAACATAATGAAACAGGGATAATCCTTGGATGCCTTAAAATTTAGACCAAGTTTTGAAGGGCCGACATGAAATAGGAGCCAAAACTAAGCTGACTTTTTCCTACAATGTATAGGGTCAACCACTTGAGGCTTACCCTCATCACTCGGGATTTTAAGACTTGCATAACATGTATTGAAGGAGTTATTGTTGAAACACACACTGACACTGAGAGGGGGGGATGAATCAGTGTCTGGAACTTTTGACTTCTTTTCACACTTCCATAGATTAACTGAATTAACTAAATAAGATATATACAACTCAATTAATAATTCATAAACATGTATAACACAAACTGTATGAAGTAGATAAAATATCTTTCTTTGATTTATTTAACTTGAATGAA
>CBVK0101262791.1:0-31292 GCA_900067695.1 Picea abies | reverse complement strand
GGTTACACTTTTATTGACATTCATATTTGTCTCATAGTCATGATTACTATATATGTGACATCGATCTGCAGTGTACTTGATTGGCAGCCATGCTTAGTTTATCTCGAGCTTGGGTATGCATGCCTTAGAGATATTATCATTATTTTGTTGATGACACGCTCACGAACACTCGTCTCGAGCTCACTCAACTTCGTGCCTTCCCACTGTGTAAAGATATTGTAATCTATTTCGGCCATCAATTTCTCTTCTGACCTCACACATTAGGCGTCATCTTTTATAGTCCAAAAATGCCACATCTATTCATCTAAGACATTGGTCCATCCATTTGCATACTTTGCCAAAAATATTGTTGAGGCTTCCTTCTAAAAAAACCTTTTTTTGGATAGTGTACATTCCCTGTTGCACTAATAGTCACATACACACGCATGTTGCATGCTAGTTAGCCCACATACACATGTGTGTTGCATGCTAGTTAGCCTATGTTTACCTCCAAAAGTTGCAAAAAATATAAAATTGCGTGGAATTTGGCAGAGTTTACGGGCTATGGAGGATTTTCTAACCATGTTACCTCTTGTAGCCCGTCCCCAAACTGAATAACCATATTTTTCTCATATAAAAAGAGGTCTTGGGGAGTCATTTTCCCCAAACTGAATAACCATATTTTTCTCATATAAAAAAAGGTCTTGGGGAGTCATTTAGAGACATGAACAAGAGAATAAGAAAACTCTACCAAAATCACTTCCCTTTCATTGCCCAAGATTTGCATCTTGCTCTGAGTTTTAGCCTTAGTTTTTCCCTCCAACCATTCTCCTTATGCAACCCTTCCTCCTTCCCTTGATGGTATATTGGTTGTGAAAATCTAACGTGGGATTGATGTACTTGGAGCCACAACAGAGGAGCCCAGACTTGGTTCGTAGAGCGGTCGTTAGCAAAGGTTGTAACCTTTTTTTATCTTGAATTTGAATAAAAGAAATTATNNNNAGCAAAGGTTGTAACCTTTTTTTATCTTGAATTTGAATAAAAGAAATTATCTTTGTCCCAAAACCCTATGTTTACATGTTCTTGTTAATTTGAGCATTTATTTATATATTTAGGATTTTAAAGTGATCATTAGAGATTGTATAAGTTGTTGCAATGTATTCTTAACCCCTTGCAGGTCAGCTTTGGGAGGAGATCTATGATCTAGGAGGTAGCAAAAAGCAAAAGAGGTCTACACCAACCGTAAGGATTGAAGGTGCACTCATTAACCCTCTCTTTCCTCTTTCTCTTATCACTTAGTTTAGATGGTTTTGGGGTAGATTAAAGGTAGATCAGTCTTTTAAGGGAGTTATCAATCTGTCTATTCCTTAGACCCAGTTTAGGGGGAATTTCCCCACAACAATCATATTGTAATTTTTTGATGAAGTAGATATCCCAATACTAACTTTTATTTTTTTTCCTTGAAAAAAAATTATGATTTTATTAAAATTAACAAAATTACATTTTACATATACATTTCCTTATTTACAAAATGTCCTCAAAATAACTACAGTAAGAATTCATTCATTATCTTCTTCCATTATGTCCCTCATATTATTCCAAAAATAAGATACAAAGAATACCCTCAATACCATTACAACCATCATATATATAAAAACACTCCATATAAAACAAAACCATCATAAAGTGTAATAAAGTCATCTAGTGGAAAAGAACTAATAAAAGGGAGGGAGTATGATGATATTTTGATAATTGTCCATCTCTAAGTTTTTGGATGGTCCAACTCCCCCGTCATAATCCAACTTTTGAGAGCTCATTTGAAACCATATTCCTTTCTAAAGATATGTGAAAAAGTAATGTAAAAGTAATGTTATTAATGACAACTTGATCTCTTCATAAATTGGTTGCAATATATAATTTTCCATGGGGAATCCATGGTGTATTCCCCTTCATCCATTTCACAATGACCATTGAATCACTAAAGATTTGTATTTTATGAACACTTTTCTTAGTTGTAAGTATAACTAACAATGTTAAAGCTATGAGCTCAACAAAATCATTCAAACCATCACTTGGGCCTACTTTGAATTTGAGAAAATGCTCACTAGTAATTAAAAAAGCGATTCACTTGTTCCACTTACATCATTTCACCCTTGACACGCACCATCAAAATATGCCCATGCACTACTTTTATCAGTCTATTCTACCCTGATAACTCTAGGAGGTTTCTCTTGTGGCACTTTATCAAAACCATCCAATATAAATAAACCCTAAACACCACATTGATAAGGAGAGATATATCCGTCATCAAATATTTGAGCGTTTTGAGCTAACCATATGCCCCAAGCAATAATCACAAACATAGACTTATACTTCTTAATCTCATAAATTTTAAACCATTTTTACAAAGCCTCTTCAATAGTCTCACATTCTAGACCCCTCTAATACCAATACGTCTTTCCAAATCCCACCACACCTAAATTGTGAAAGGATAAAACAAAAGTAAATGCCCAATAGACTCTTCACTTACCTTGCATAGAACACATCTACTTGGACTATTACATCCTCTCTTTTGTAGAATATCCCAGGTTAGAACCTTTTGCCTTAGAGCCAACCACATCAAAATGTGTAACTTTAATGGACATTTAAATCTCCAAAAAATATTCCACCACCAAACCATTTGCCCCTCCTCAATTGTATCATGTAAAGATTTATAACTAGATTTTGGAGTGCATATACCACCGGTTGAGTTATTCCCCTAGATCAACTCATCCTCTTCTTCCTTCATCCTTGCATAATTGATTATTAAAGAATACCAATATCTCTCCCATTCCACAACGTCACTTTCATCCAAACCCAACATTAAAGTCAATTTTCACTCTTGCCTCCATACATTATTCATATCTAGATTTGCTACATGCCTAAGCACAAAAAAACCACCTATGTGAATCTTCTTTATAAGATTGTTAGGCAATTTAAAATCTTCATCACACCCAACCAAAGGGTTAAAACCAACCCTCACCCTCAAACCATTCTCTATTTTCCAAGCAAAACTATTACCCACAAGATAGAAAGCTAGCACCATTGCTTTCCATATGATGGAGCCATTATGCCATTTTTTTATTTGGATTTCTTATCCATTCTTCCATTAAGTTGGGCATTATATATTTTTTATTAATGGCATGAAACCAAAGACCATCTCCTTCTACTACCCTCCACATGCATTTTGCAGCCTACAATTTGCTAAAATGATGTATATTCTTGACACTCTAACTACCTAGATCTTTTTGTAGGGCAACTTGATTCCATTTGACCAAGCTAAACCTCTTTTCTCCCTACTTCCAAACAACAAAAACCTAAAACTCAAATTCTTGTTTATTTCCAAAATCCCCTTTGGAATGAAAGCTCAAAAAAAATATAGAAAACATATATGGATTCAAGCTCATATTTTACCAAGATTATATTCCCTCACGTGAGAGCTAATGGTTGCATCGAATAAACAAGTGCTTCTCCACCTTTACAATGAGCCAATATCAATCATTTTTAACATATACATTTCACTTAATATAAAAACCTAGATATCTCAAACCATTCTCAATATCTACTTGTTGAATAGGAAAAATATGAGAGAAGAAATGCACCTCCTCGTCTTCCTAGAAAGAATACATAATATTTATGGGCATTGATCACCATCCTCATGGCTTGGTAATAAAGGTCTAATACCTTTCTAAGTTTTTGAGCATCTCTCCTTGATCCATTATCAAAAAAACAAAGTATCATCTATAAATTAAAAATTGGACAAAAAATATTTCTTCCAATTTTTATTTCCTTAAATGACTCATTTCTTTTTGCATCAATAAGTGCCTCGTTGAATCCCCTTGCCACAATAAAGGAAATAAGGGGTGATAAAGGGTACTTGTCACAGATCTACAATATGCTCAAATTTTTCTTTGCAAACTTGAGTTTCTCCCATGTCTACATTGGCACTTGAGGTTGTGCAATACTACATTGCCTCAGCCATAATGCTTTGGCCAACCTACACCTACTATAACCACACTACGCATCTTCACGTAAGATATGTCCATAACTTTGCCTTAAGATACAATCTGGAAAATGTAACTAAGTCCTACTCAATAGTAGGCACATGTCTAAATGTGGCATTTAAAACATCCCAACAATACTTATACTTAGCCAATTATTCAATGCTTAACTAACACAATACATAGCAAGGAACCTAACTTTTGCCCAAGTAAAGAGATTACAACATATATGTATAGGCAACACCCAAGGCAGATGCCTTAACTTTATTTAGATGAAGAATTTACAGATATACAAAAATGGAGTTGCTGCCTCCTGCTTGCAACTCTATTATAGATGTACAATGAGACTAAGGCAATATTTCCTTCTGTCTACTTCCCAACAGACTTGGACAATCCAACCACATAAGCCACCACAAGCATGCCTCCTGTAGGTCATGTCTTCTTCTTCTTCTCACTAAGCCAATGCAATTTTCCTTATTATGCCAATCCTAAACTTAGCACAATCACAGAGCTCCTTTACACTCTTTGTAAATGATGGTGAATGATCCCTTAGCACTTTTGAGGTGTTTACTATTTATACAAGACTTGTCTTGCATTTGCAAGCTCCTCCAAGCCTAAGTGGACCCAAGTGCCCATGTTTCTAACTTCAACTATGCTCGATGGCGCCTCTACTCCTTTCATGACTTGTCTGTCGATCATTCACGACCCATAAGTGCGCTCAACATGTGTGCCCAATGTGCTCGGCAATGCGCCCAAGTGCACATGACAATGCACCCAAGTGTGTCCAAGCGCATCCAATGCACTCAAAAGTGTGTCCAAGTGCATCCAAGTGCGCCCGACAATGCACTCAAGTGCATTCGACAATGCACCCAAGTGAGTCCAAGTGATTGTGTGCTCAACAGACGTTTTCCTAGTGGATGTGTGCCCAACAAGTGCGTCCCATGATTGCACTATGTGTATACTTGTGCCCAAAGACACTTTTTCCATCCATCACAACCCCGAAGTGTGGAACACCCAACTCCTTGAGTTTGCATGTAGCCCAAACAACTATAAAAACCAGTTAAGTTCTCAATGCTATTGTTTTTCATGTGTAGTGCATGTCTGCAAATGAGCTTGCCCATGACAACCCTCTTTGCCTTTTCTCATCAAGTTCCCTTCCAATCTTCTCTTGGTCTAACCAACTAATGCGAGCTGCCAAGGTTTGAGATGCACACATATTATAAGTAAGGGCATCCAACATGTCCACGGTGTACCTTGCCAATAGGTCAAGGCACTTCGAAATTGACTCTTCTATCCATCAACCTTACGTCAAGTTTGTTCGTGCCAATTATTGATCACCAAGGTGATCATGCGACAGAGGTGCCCGAAGCCATTCAAGGTTAGGGCCTTACAACACTCCTGTCTTAGTCTTCTGCCAATACTAAAAAAAAACGACGTTGATCTATTAATCAATAGAGCAAGGGAGACTAAAAAAACATAGTCATAACCTATTTGACCAAATGAATACTAAAACCAAAATATAACAACATCTTTAAATATGACTAGCTTATTCAATCATGGACTTTTAAAAGATCTAGTTTTATAAAAAAAAAAGACATTTTTCTCATTTTATCCCAACCCTAACTCTATAACCAAAGTTCATACATTTTTAAAACTTCAACCGAACAAAAACCATGGAAAATTTTAGGGGCTAAACTTCGCCCATGGGCTATTTTTTCATGCTTTTTCTCAAAAAAAGATTCACCAATTTCCATTTTTTCTAAAAACGATTCACTAAAATTTTAAAGGATAACATTATTTTACTTTAAAAATCGCCAAAATTTTATAGAAACTATATAAAATCCTTAAAAATTTAAATATTTTTAAGAATTATCGCCAAAATTTTTACATTTTGCATATTAAGGATTAGTAAGAATAGCCTAGGATTCTACATTTTAATATAAATTTACATCCTTAAAATTATCCCTGGTGAGAAATGAAAGTTATGGTAACTTTCCCAATCCTTATTGAATTTTGGCCTATTCTGGAGAGTGAACTTGTACAAAATGCCACACGTCCAATATTGGATAAAGAATTTTGAAATTCACACTAAAACTACCAAAGAATGTCCTCTTTCCAATGAACTAGTCTCATAGAATGTGGATCCTCTATGAAGAAGATATGACTATTTTACCCATAACACATGTTTGAGACTAGTTATAGGACTAGTAAAAAACCTTATCTTCCATAGGGTGTATCTCAAAACATACAATGACCTAGAAGATGAAATTTGTACAATAGGTAACCTGATATGTATTCTAAACAACCTCCAAGTTTCTCTTTCTAAAATTTCCCCAAACACAATTTATAGTGAAAATTCCAGGATGATTTGCTTGAGGAAGAAAAACCCTAGGATTTATGCCCTAATACCAAATGCTTAAATTGTTCGAATAAAATAGAAGTACACACCATGTACAAAATGTGAGCATAGTGCACAAATACAAGATACATAATTTATATAATAACTCATTAAAAAATAGGAGAACCTCATTCACATAACCAATTACATTTATACATCACCATTCACATGTCTACAATAATGAATACATGATCTCTAGATATACCTATTCACACCTACACATGGAGCCCCTTTACTATTAGGCAAACCCTATTACATATATATTTACATATTATACGTACACTTAGCCCCTTATATTCCCCCCCTTGGGGTCATATCATATACATTTAACCCTACATATTCCCCTTTGTGATTCATATTATTTCTGGAACAAAATGAAATACACATAAAATTTGCTAGAAACAAAGAAATACATCAATACATGATTTCTATTAATGAAAGAAATGTACAAAGACTGTAAAATACAAAGTGAAAGACTCGCTAGAATGGTGAAGCCCCAAGAAGTTCAGCCTTTGCGTTTGATCCCTGACCGCCATTCAAACGAAAGGTTGTCATCTTGTGAAACTTTAATAGAATAGACAACCCTCGATAATAACTCCGAATACAAAAATCATCATGTTATAAAGTCAATAGTTGTAAAATTTTCACTAAAAGAGAAAGCAAAGTCGTCAAACTATATACTCTTCCGTAATTGTTTCATATTCAAGGGTTGTCACATTGTAAAAACATGTTGCATATTCAAGGGTTGTCACATTGTAAAAATCTTTTACATGATAGATAATTGAAGGTCATATGAAGTGAAAAGACATTTACCAATGGTGAAAAAATATTAAAATTAATATATATATATTTAATTTAAAATATTATTTGTATTTTTGAATAAGAGTTTAAAATGTAATTTAAGTAGTATTTGGTTTTATATATGGGATTAAAGTTAGATTTTATTAAAAATCATATGACTCAATTAGAATTCGCTTTGGGGATGATAGTAAGGGATATTGATTTTTTTGCTGATACTATTTAGGCTGAAGCCAACTTTTGGCCTTGGAATAAGATTTAAAATTGTTTTTGATTGGCTAAGAGCTCATCTTTCTCAGATGCAAGGGAATAGGCTAACAACCTAGGATCTAAAGTCATCTACTAGAAGTGAAAATATACCTCCTTACAGACCACCAATAGATTATTTTGGGTGACATGGTTTTCCTTAAATAATGGTGATGAGTCGGCTTGCATTCATTATCCTCATTATCCTTTGAAAATTGAGTCTCCAGATAATGTTATGTCCTTTTTTTCCAGGTAACAAAGCCCGGGGTAAACCCTAGATTCTTTAGTGCACAAGGTCATTACAATACTATACTCATTATGAGCTCAACATGTCACTTACATGAATATAACCTAAGTGGAGAGAATAACACTCCATCCCACAACCACTCGGGCTAGACCCAATTGACATCATAATAATCCTCAAGGACTTATGAGCCAGTATGGGCATGACTGTGAACAATGAAAAAACAAAGATTATGATAATTAAATCCAAAAGGATCACCTACGATACTTTTGTATATGACAACAATAGCTTGGAGGAAGTGCTTTCATATAAATATCTTGGAATCGATATTCACCACAAGCTCAATTGGAACCATAGCATTGAGAAACGGATAAATGTAGAGAGGAAAACTTATTACAAGTTTGAAAACAATTGTAAATCAACTAACCTATGGCTTTGGGATTAAAAAAAACTCCTCTTTCACACTCTCGTCTCTCCGGTTATCTTATATGGATGTGAAGTTTGGGGTTGCAATATATCTAGAGAACCCTGGAGAAAGATAGAATAGATCCAAAATAATTTTATAATTTATAATCTCAAAATTAAGGATAGAATAGATCCAAAATAATTTTATAATTTATAATCTCAAAATTAAGGGCAACACACCTTATCCTATCCTCCTCATAGAAGCAAGCTTTTCCCTCATTGAGAGCATTGTTATGATTAGATACTTAGCTTACAAGAACAAGATAAACAACATGGACAACACGAGGCTCCCCAAAATTGCTTCAAACTCTAACCAAAACCACTGGCGACTCAAGCAGGGATGGCATAAAGATGCCATATCTTGGCTAAATCACTAGGGAATACAAGAAGAGACCATCATGCAAAATACCGATAATATTACAAATATTATCACTTCTAAATTTAAGGAGAAGTCGTAGTATAAATGTTCTATGTTTTGGCCCTTTTGGATATTTTCTGTTCACTTTTTCCCATAATCCGGTGAGAACTTGTTAGATCTGCAGATTTGAGTGGCTAAGACTGTACAATTGGAGTGCCATAGGAGTTTTTCAGCATGTCGAATCCATTTATGCATTCATAAATGCAATTTAAACAACATAAAATTGCAATTTCGACTAGATTTATGTTGTCGAATTCTAGCGAAAAAGGGCCAAAACGTAGAATAGTTAGACAACGCCCAAGGAAAATATGTGGCGTGATAAAGAATTAGAGGATACAATGAAATTAAGATACTACAAGGAGGTGGTCAACCCTAATTTAGAAGATCAAAAGTGCCTCTAAGTTTTGATTAGTGCAAAGAAGAAAATCAACATTGCTAAAATAAGAACAAACTCTCATGGGCTACATAGTGAAACTGGGCGTTGGACGATTCCCAAAACACCGTGGGATAAAAGAATCTGCCATATTTGTGACACTAAGAGGGTTGAAGATGAAAAACACTTCCTCTTAGATTGCCCTACCTATGCCCAAACTAGATCCCAATTTAAAAAAAATTGCCCCAATACAAACCTTCCTAACTTTCTTAGTCATCAAAACTATGGTGATCTTGGAACACTTCTCTGAATGCTTTTTGAACATAGAAATACAATTTTAAAGAAATCGAAGTAATCTCTTACCTTCTTAAGGTCCGATAGACCAATTGATCTCAATGGACGTCAGTAATCATCATCATTAAGTACTTTGAAGTTTAATAACTTCCTAATAAAAAATTGTTATATTGTAAAAAAATGATTTAATAGAAACATTCCCTCTATTTATTAATATTAAATTTGTATTTAAAAATTATTATATTATAAAAATTGTATTTATAGATATAGAACAGGTTTACAATTCAAATAGATGTATCATATTTATAATATTTTTAAAAAATAGAAAATTTATTAATATTAAATTTATATTTAAAAATTATTATATTATAAAAATTGTATTTATAAATATAAAACATGTTTACAATTAAGTAGATGTATCACATTTATAATATTTTTAAAAAATGAGAAAATAACATGTTTATGTTTCTTTTGATTTTTTTTTATATAAAATTAAGATGATAAATAACTTAAAAATTATTATTCAATAAAAAAAATATAACATTTACGTCAAATTAAAATGTATATTACAAAATATCTTGTTACAACGACCTATCTTTATGTTGAGATTTAGTTTCATTTTAATATTCGTATGGTGTAAGATTTTATTCCATTTTAATAAACTTTTTATCCATATTTTAATAGTAACATTTTCTTATCTAATATATGTGGCCTCAATGTTTGTAACACTATAGAGGGTATCCTCATCCTCTTCTTAAACCCTACCCTTAACTCCCTCCCCATGGCCCCCGATTTGTCGTTGCGCCTAATATGGCCCACTTCCAAATTTGTCGCCACACCTAATTTGGTTTGACTTCATCTCCAATGTCATGGCTAACCACCACCCACCCCCCTCGCCTACGCAATATCCCTAACGAACATTCCCACCCACGGTTTCATATCGATAAGGTTGCGGGTCTATCTTGGCAATGCGCCACGTGTCAAACTTTCAGAGGCCAACCCACAGTCAATTTACCACCTACTAAAGTTCAAACCCACCATAAACCCAGGGACGGCCTCTAACCAACTTAATCGGACGGAGCAGATTCTATCCAACCGATGGTCCTGAATCCCACGTGTTGCCGATCCGACGGTCAAGATCTACTTAAGTGTTACCAAACAACACGAGGCTGGAGGCTTTTCTTTGCACCTCTGAGGACACGGCCTATTGCGGATCGCAGACTCAAGCTTGAATTTTGAGCACTTGGGTAGCTTAAGCTGCCGCGTATCTGAACTGGTTTGTTCTCGGATTCCTTCACCATGGCCTCTTCCTTCACGGTCTCACGGGCTTCTGCGGGCTCTGTCACTGCCACCGCATTGAATAACGCCATACAATCTGAGCGCCTGAGCTCCTCTGCCTCGCCAGCGGGCTTCGGCTTCAGTAAATTCGCAGGATTGAAGCTTCGGTCAAATGGTAAGGTGGCCTGCTCTTCGAGAAGCTCCTCCCAGAGGCGCCTGAGATCGTCGGCCCCCAAGGTCGTCAGGGCTGCCGCGGTTGAGACCCTGGAGGCCACCAGCACTGGCCTGATTGAGAAATCGATCAATGCTATCCGTTTTCTGGCCATCGATGCTGTCGAGAAGGCCAATTCCGGGCACCCTGGGTTGCCCATGGGCTGCGCCCCAATGGGTCATATATTGTATGATGAAGTCATGAGGTATAATCCCAAGAATCCCTATTGGTTTAACCGGGATCGGTTTGTTCTGAGCGCTGGGCATGGGTGCATGTTGCAGTACGCTCTCTTGTATCTGGCGGGGTACGACAGTGTGAAGGTTGGTATGCTTTATCTTCATTTCTGCACAAAATGATCATAAGCTAATTGGGGTCTTGGGTTGTTTTGATCTGGGAGTGTTATTGGTTTGTAACTGTTGTTGGTGGTTTATATAGATTTGCAAGAGAGATTGAGAGGGACTTTGTTTGGTGTTTTGATTTTAAATTGAGGTCTGTGATATCTACTAGCAAAGATCCATCTAAACCCGAGGTCTGATATTCACTTCGAGGTTGTGAGGCTTAATGTTTCATATTTCAAGTTCCAATATTTTATAGGTTCGCTATGTTTGTGAATTTGAGATATGCATCCTTATAGAAGGTGCATATCAGACCCGGCTGCACACAGGTTTGTGCTAGTGTCCATATTCAATGCACCCAATCCACAATCTAGATTCAATATGACTCACACATACATGAAGGGTTGCGCGATCAGCTCCCCTCCCCCGGAGAGGGGTGTCTGTTAGGTGGAAATTTGGGGCCCTGCAATATATTGCATACTGGACTGTTGAGGGTTGGTGGGTAGGGATCGCCAAGTGAAGGTCTTTGTGTTGTTCAGATTTCTATATTAATATTTCTGCCTTTTGTCTTTATTTTGATTTTGATTGAGTTGCCAAAGCTCAGGGCTCAAAACTACGTGTGGCTTAGGAGGTCTGAACAGCTCCCATATGAATTTTCCATCATCATGGTCTATCCACTTATGATTTCACTCACAATGATAACATGGTGATCTCGGAAACTCTTAAATCACCTCTTCCAAGAGGATACTGCTAAGTCGCTTGAGAGAAGATGTGTGAAAGGTAAAAGCCCATTAGTCTGCCTTTGCGTACCAAGACAGGTGTGAATGCTATATGTCCATCAATCTGCCGACAGGTGTGAATGGTAAAAGCCCATTAATCTGCCTCTGCATGCCACTAGGATAGGGTGTTATATGAAAATATCTGTTTTAGACGCAAGAAGTGGAATGTTTTTTTTGTTATTTGGATTAACAAAAGAAATGACTAATTAAGATAGATTATCAATGGAGGCACAAGTTCTGAGGTTCATGTTCTTAGTTCAATGGTGTTTTTTCACTATATTGGCCCATGTATTGAATGATCTAGAAATTAGCAGATCTGGTAGATAGTGGAGGCACAGTTTGCACTACTTTTCTGTCAAGCCCAGTAGCTGAGAAAATATATGAAACAACTTAATCACACCTAGTGGTGAAGGCCCAATACCAAGAAGGCAGGTAGCAGTGGACAATTAAGATTGTTTATAGGCTGAGCCGTCAGTCTTGTTGGTAACATGCTTAGTTTGAATTTTTAATGATAGTGTTTCTTCACATAGGCTGACTACTGTTTGGTGAAATGTGACTTGAAATATACTTAAATCAAGTTAAACTATAGGTGGAAGCATAACTGTTGTGACTCGAGTGCCTAGTTGAATTGCGAGTCCCAGTATATTGGCCCTTTTGATGATTATTAATTGACCAGTTTGTTGCCTTTCGTCAGCTGAATAGATCAGTGCAGTTTTGTTTTTAATTGTATAGGTGGTTTTCGTTCACATGCTTATTGGAATAGCTGGTTTGTTGAATAGGGCAGTCATGTGATCGAGTATGTGAGAAGGGTTTGCAGAACGCATTAGGGAATGAACTCTTTTTATGTGTAGGCACAAAGCCTCACTCCCCAGGCTTTTGTATATAAATAATGGATTGTTAGATTTTCTGAAACCACGGTAAACAGATTCTGCACTCAAAAAGAATTCCTACAGGAAACTAAACAGTAGAAAACTTAAAGCTACCAAAAACTGCACTTTGTAATTAATGCTAGAATCTATAAACACATACTGTAGAAAATATATAATGGAAACACAGTAAATTGATTGTCAAAACCTGTTACTGCTTTTTATTACTTCTGAAAATGAAAATTTGCTATAGGAAAACAGCGAATTGCTGACTGCTAAATTGAAAACAGGATGAATAAACCTATACCCCTGCTTTGTCCTTTATAGATACAAAGAAGAGTAGGTACAGAAAATCTGGACACATGAACAACGCCACAACTGGAGATGATCTAAGGCATGCAAACATGTGTCCTCCTAGAAATCTGCACCCTTTAAGCTACAATTAGAAAACTGCTTAATAAACTGAAACAAACATATGCAACTGCATGCACCCTTTTTTACTTAACTTAGAAATGACATGCAATCTCCTAGAACTGGAATCTAAGGAAAACCTTATCCTAACTTATCTATAGCTAGCACATGCATGCATGCAGGCACCCTCACTGCTGGAAGCCTATAAATAAAGATGTGTCCCCCTCCTAGTCTACTGCTGCACCCTCATCTACAGACCATCACGTTGCAGGGAAATCAATGTTATGCAGTTTTTTAAGTGTGTCATGCTACTGTAGAAGACTAGCTGAGCTACACTTTTTAACACTCCCTCTTTCTGAGGAAATTGCTCTCCATTAATCCAAGTTTCTCCCTGGACATTTTGAACTTCCCATCTGCAAGGGGCTTGGTCAAACAATGGACCCAAATGAACATGAAGAAACATGAATCAGGAACAGTGCTTCCATCTATACTCTGAACTCTCTTTTGAATCTTCAAGGTGAAAACTTTCTACACAAGGAACACTGCACCATTAACCTGCCAACCTTCTTTGTCCTTCATGCCATCTTCATTGGTCAGAATCTTCACACACCACATTGTGAACTGTTCTATAATTCTTGCAGTAATGAACTCATTTGTATGCAGGTCCAAGACAAGTGTTATTAGATCTATCAAATAATGGATTGAAATCTGCACTAAACTCAGAAAAGCCTGACATGAGTACAACTCGTTGATACTGAAATCCGAAACTGGTGGTGCATGCACAAGTCCATTCAAGGCAACTCCCTCTTCCTAGGAGAATCCTGCGACAACTAGAGTAAGTGTCTCATCAAGTTCAGCTCCGTCTTGTTGAGAGAATCCTTCTGTAACAACCTTATCCTGGCACTCTTCCATACTCCCATCAGCTGGGGTCAAAGAATCATGGCTTCCTGCCATACTGTTTCAATTGGATCCGTGAGTAGCCTATAAAGGTCACCTTCCTGCACTCCTCTGACCAAAACTTGACCAAATCCATGGCTGTTGTCTATAATGGTGACTTATTGACCCTCAAACTCAGTGAAACACTATAAATCTATCATGCAAGAAATTCAAAGAAGACTCTTTGTTAACTCAGTAACATAAAATATAGAATCTAGCTCAAAAGCGTCACTTGAAGGCATTTGGAAACACATGAAGCCCAATCCCTTCACAAGATACATGGTATCATCACCTAACTCCACATGCAGTCCTGTGTCTTACTTTTGAAACCTACTGAAGATCTTTCTGTCATAAGTCATATGTTTGGAAGCTCCACTATCCACATACCATCCAACACTTGAAACTGTGTTCGTGGAAAGACATGACACCATGGTGAAGGTAGTATCAAGCCTGGTAGTTAACTCGTTCACACCTGAAGCTTTCGTGCTTCTTCCAAACTCTTGTCATTGTTGCTGCTATTTGCCTTTCCCCTTCTTCCTCTCAGGACATTGAGAAGCATAGTGACCGTGCTTGTTGTACCTAAAGCACTGGATATGACACAAGTCTCTCTTCCCCTGACATGAAGAATTTGATTCTTCCTTCTTGCTCTTTTGAGTCTCCTAGGTCCTCCTTTCCTACCTCCTCTTCCCACTTTCCCTATAAGGGTTAGATCTGGTACATCATCCTTGTCCTTGTAACTGGTCGAGACTTGTTCCAGTCTCCTCTCCTCTCCAATGAAAGCATCCCACAATTGCTTGAATTCAGATAACTTCTCCCGACCATAGATAACTTGGATGAAGTTGTGCAATGGTGGACCAAAGCCACTCAAAGAAATCCAAACTAGCTCATTATCCTTGACTATGCCCCCAACTATAGCAGTCTGATCTCTTAGCTCTATTATCTTCATGAGATAGCTTTCTACTATATCTGTTCTTCTCATGCGAGTAGTGGTGAGATTGTTCAAGAGCATCTTCTTGGATATGTTCACACTTTGGTACAAGGTTCCCAAGGCAACATACATATCTTTGGCAGTCTTTTCCACGGTGATATGAGGGATTAGATGATCCTTCACTGAATCCAACAAGATTCGCTTCATGCTTACTAACTTCTTGTTGTGTTTTGCCAAAATCTATAGGTGGTGCACACTGCAACCACCTTCTTCACAAGGTATAAGTTTGCCATTTCTAGGAGGTTTTCTAATCTCAACTTCCATGACACAAAGTTGGCGGCTCCCTCCAACAAGACTCTTGCATACTGGAAATGGCCATTACTGCAGCTCCATTGAATAAGTTTCAATATCCGCTCATTGGATCAACTAGGTTTTACACCCCACAACCCGTTTTAGATCCACGTGTCGATGACTGACACATATATGCTTCAATCTCTGAAGCTTGGACATATTACCCTCTAAAACCCTCCAAAAACTCTCTACTCCAAACAACGTGCATTTTTATACACAATCGAGAAGATTTCAAAAACTGCTCTCTGATACCATGTTAGATTTTTCACAAACCATGGTAAACAGATTCTGCACTCTAAAAGAATTCCGAAAGGAAACTAAACAATATAAAACTTAAAGCTATTCAAAACTACACTATGTAGTAAATGCTAGAATATATGAACAGATACTGTAGAAATGCTAGAATATATGAACAGATACTGTAGAAATGCTAGAATATATGAACAGATACTGTAGAAATGAACAGATACTGTAGAAATGCTAGAATATATGAACAGATACTGTAGAAAATATATAAAGAAAACACGGCAAATTGACTGTTAAAACTCGTTACTGCTTTTCTTTACTTTTGAAAATGAAAATTTGCTACAGGAAAATAGCAAACTGCTAATTGCTGAATTGAAAACTGAATGAATAAACCTATACCCCTACTTTCTCCTTTATAGACTAGAAAGAAGAGTAGGTACAATGAATCTGAACACATGCACAAGATCGCCTCAACTGGAAATGATCTGAGGCATGCAAGTGTGCATCTTCCTAGAGATCTGCACCCTTATATATATGCATGTGCCTAATTGAACTTAGACTTAAAGTACAATTAGAAAATTGCTTAATGCATGCACCTTAAACTAGAAACAATTAGAAACAACATTCAATCTCCTAGAACTAGAATCTAAGGATAACCTTATCCTCTCCTATTTATAGTGGGTGCATGCTTGCGTTGTCACTGTTGGAAGCCTATAAATAGAGATGTGTCGCCCTCCTACTCTATTCTACTGCCACGCTCTCATCTATAGACCATCATGCTGTGCGGAAATCAATGTTGTGTAGACCTACTTAGTTTGTCATGCTACTGTAGAAGACTATCTGAGGTACACTTTTTAATAGTCTGTTCAATGCAGAGATTGTCAACTGAGACTGTTGTCTTGAAGGATCCAATGGAGGCCATTTACATGAGATATGCATCTATTTTGATAGAGAAATATTTGACTTTGGATAAGCAATACATCTAGGACTAATATATATATATATATATATATATATATATTCCATGTAATCATGCATGGGAAACCCTTAAGCAATACATCTAGGACTAATATATATATATATATATATATATATATATATTCCATGTAATCATGCATGGGAAACCCTTGAAGACTTTCACTGTTGTTGACAGGTGGTAACTAGGGTAAACCCATCTGCGTAGACTATAGTACGCCTGATGCAACAAGGACATTTAGTATTAACATATCTCAGATAGCTGGCCTGAGGACTTGATCCTGAGACCTCTTATTTGTAATTACAATACTCAACTACTCGAGCTAACCCACCTCTTATATATAGCTATAAGTATTCTGAATCACATGCTTAGTAGAATTGCATGTCGATGTTGTCATTGCCCATGGGAACAAGGAAAGAAAGGGTTGGTCTTCTAAGTTTTATGCAGAATACACTTTTGGCTATATCTAATATGTTGTAAATGATTCAAAAATTGTGAGGTGCATGGATGTTCCAAAGGAGCTTGGGCCTCTATTTCAATTTGATTGCACTGAGAGTAGTGAGGTGCATCTACAGCCCAGTATAGGTGTATTGTAGTGTAACCAAACTAAATTGAAAAAATAGAGCCCTGTAAAAGTGAAATTTTTAAAAATTGCCGACCATATTATTAAGAAAAGAATATAATAATACAATAAACCCATATAAATCCATCTTAACCCCAACCTTTTAAGCATCGATAGGCTTATGCCTATATTTATTTCTGATCCCTCGTGGTGTTTAATAGATTGGGGGTTAAGATGGATCTATGGTCACTGTCGCTTTTTTTCATATAAGCACATTAATCATAAGCCCTTCCATATGGCACTGTATTATTTGAATTTATTTTTAATGAGGGCCTTTGATGTTAGATGCTGTCTAAGCAGCCCAATTAGCTCAACTGGTTGTTGCCAATGTTGCAGGGCATTTTGCTAGTTCTATGCCAGCAAGTGCTTGGTTGGAATCCCTTTGGGTCAGGGGCACTAATCTATGCTGACTGGTTTACTAGGGATGCCATCCATGCATGTGGGGAAGCTTCTCTTTGGTTTCCCATTGAGGTTTTCCTTGGAAAAAATGATGCTGTCTGTGCTAACTGTTTCTTGAACAATAAAAAGGCTTCTTTGCATTGAGTAATTCTTACTTTATATTTGTGGACATCCTATGGGTTTATTTCTTATCTTGTATTGTGTGATAATTCGATGTCACACTCCTGTATATTTTGGGTCTTGTACAAAATTTAGGGTTTTAGACATATCCACTGCCAAAATTTGCAAAACAAAGTAACAGCAAACATGAAGGGGTTGCCCTACAAAAGTAAGATGAACGGTGGAAAATAAAGTCCATCTTGGCATCTTAATTTTCCCACACGGCAAGTCTATTTGTACCTGAAAATGGAAAATGTTGAAAAGTTAAAAAAAAATTATGTTTTGTATTTCTTGATGAGCTTCCAGATGCTATTAGAACATTTCTTTGAGCACTTTTGTTTATCTTAATTTAATGGGTTAAATGCAAGTACTTGAAATATAAAAATGCAAGTTGTCAATGACTGCTGTAGGGTTGAATTATCTGAAGGCATTTTGTTCGTTCTTCATTTTAGGAAGAAGATTTGAAGGGCTTCCGTCAGTGGGGGAGCAAAACGCCAGGACATCCTGAGAATTTTGAGACTCCTGGTGTGGAAGTCACAACTGGTAAGCTCATGTATTCAATAAGAGTGTGCTATGTCAATGTACTCGATGTAACAGTTGCTGCATTGAAGAAAGAAGAATAAATTTGATGTCCGTTTATGACCTACCATGCAGGACCACTTGGTCAAGGAATTGCTAATGCAGTTGGTTTGGCACTTGCTGAGAAACATCTAGCGGCTAGATACAATAAGCCAGACTCCACTATTGTTGATCATTACACGTAATATTATTTTTGGGTTTCAAGATTTGCAAGTTGCATGAATGAGTTATTCTTTTGAATATTTTGGATTAATAGCATCAATAAAATTTGAAAAATTATTACATATCTGATGCTCTGAATGATCTCAGATATTGTATTGTTGGCGATGGCTGCCAAATGGAGGGTATTTCCAACGAGGCCTGCTCGCTTGCTGGACACTGGGGCCTTGGCAAGCTGATTGCTTTCTATGATGACAACCACATCTCTATAGATGGTGACACCGAGATTGCATTCACAGAGGATGTTACTACTCGTTTTGAAGGTCTGGGATGGCACACTATCTGGGTTAAGAATGGTAATACAGGTTATGATGAAATTCGTGCTGCTATTGAGGAGGCCAAATCTGTGAAGGATAGACCAACCTTAATTAAGGTGTGTATTTGTGTACATGTTAATTCTATGTATTTGTTACTTCCGTTAAGTTTGGAGTTTAAAATGTTTGATGATTAGAAAGTTCTGAAACTTGTGAATCATGCTTTTTAATATCATAGGCTTCGTGTGTTTCCAGGTCACTACTACTATTGGCTTTGGGTCACCAAATAAGGCAAACAGTTACAGTGTACATGGAAGTGCTTTGGGTGCAAAGGAGGTTGATGCAACCAGGCAAAATTTGGGTTGGCCTCATCCACCTTTCCATGTACCAGAGGAGGTTAAGAGGTATGATCCTCTCCATGGAAGATCTGCTTATTTTCGAACTTTCTTGAGAGTTCATTTCATCAGTCTTTAAAAAACTTTGTTGTATGGAAACAGTCATTGGAGTAGGCATGCAGCAAGAGGTGCATCTTTTGAAGCAGAGTGGTCATCTAAACTTGCAGAACATGAGAAGAAATACCCCGAGGAGGCTGCGGAATTCAAGGCACTAATCAGTGGTAAATTGCCTGAAGGGTGGGACAAGGCTCTGCCGGTAAGGATTTGGACTAAAACAATTTCAAAACTTTTATTGTCAAATTTTCCTTGCTGGAGGTTGTCTTTTGATGCACAACTTACGTTGTATGGTAGGGTACCAAGTGCCAAACCAACTGCATGGTTGGGGATTTTTCTTTGTTAAAAATGGTTTTTGCATTGTCTGAATATCAATGTTCTGTGCATTTTCAGGCATATACTACAGAGAGCCCTGCTGATGCTACTCGAATTTTATCTCAACAATGTTTGAATGCACTTGCAAAGGTTCTTCCCGGACTCTTGGGTGGAAGTGCAGACCTTGCATCATCCAACATGACTCTGTTAAAAATGTTTGGTGACTTCCAGAAGGATACTCCTGCTGAGCGCAATGTCCGATTTGGAGTGCGTGAACATTCCATGGGAGCTATCTGCAATGGGATAGCCCACCATGGTAGTGGCCTCATTCCTTATTGTGCTACTTTCTTTGTTTTCACAGACTACATGAGAGCAGCTATTAGAATCTCTGCACTCTCTGAAGCTGGTGTTATTTATGTAATGACCCATGATTCTATTGGTCTCGGAGAAGATGGGCCTACTCATCAACCAATAGAGCACTTGGCAAGCTTTAGGGCAATGCCCAATGTTTTGATGCTCCGTCCAGCTGATGGCAATGAGACAGCTGGAGCTTACAAGGTTGCTGTTCTCAATAGAAAGAGGCCATCAATACTTGCTCTCTCCCGTCAAAAACTCCCACATCTTGCTGGTTCTTCTATAGAGGGCGTCGAGAAGGGAGGCTACACTATCAGTTGCAATGCCTCTAACAACAAGCCCGACGTCATTCTTATGGGTACTGGTTCTGAGCTTGAGATTGCTGAGAAAGCTGCAGTTACTCTGAGAAATGAAGGGAAAGCTGTTAGAGTTGTTTCCTTTGTCTGTTGGGAATTATTCGAGGAACAAACTCCAGAGTACAAGGAAAGTGTGCTCCCAGCAGCTGTTGCTGCAAGGGTCAGTGTGGAAGCTGGTTCAACTTTTGGCTGGGAGAGGTACCTAGGATCCAAGGGAAAGGCTATTGGGATAGACAGGTTTGGTGCTAGTGCTCCGATTGGAATCTTGTACAAGGAGTTTGGCCTCACTGCTGAAAATGTGGTTGCAACTGCTAAACAAGTCTTAGCATAGATTTGCTCTGAAATTGTATTTTGAGAGCAAGCTCATCCTATTGCTGGATGGCGTTTTTTCTTTCCATTTTGTTAGATTTTTCATAGGTTAGCAATAGGGTGGGATACATGTCATTTAATAGCAAATGACTCAATCTCTATTAATAAATATTTTATTTTGCATGAAGAAGGTTTGCCTGCTCTTGCAATTGGTATTGAGCCCATCTAAGTGTCTTAATGGACGGTGTAATCGATACTTCGATTTGTTGAAATTCAAGGTGTCTAACCATACTTATCGAAGTCGGATTGGAAACAATTCAACTAGTGTAACCTTATTAGGAAACAACTATGTTCTATGCATGTCCAACTTTGTTTTTCGGGAATTTTTTTTATTTTTCCTTACTGAACAATAAGAATTTGTTAAGAATTATAATGGATATTAATATATGATAGCGATTTCAGTGAAAAAAATTTGACAGGGAATGATATTAATACAAAGTTAATGTCAATTATTTTATTGCTTGGAATCACGTTAAATAACGGAGGTATCACATTAGCAACACAAATAAGTGTCTGTTTACCAGCCAAAGAATATGGAAATGGGTTCTATATGTAGTCTGTACGAAATGTCCAACACCTCACTCTGTTATTCCCCCAGCTATTTCCCTGTAAAGGAAATTGTGCTGCCTGTCCTCTTCTTATGCACTTGTCTCACTATTTCCATACAAGAACAATATTCTCTTCCGTATTCTAACCCATTTCCTTCATTTTATTCATCTCACCTGCATCTCCGTGAGCATGGAATTCAGAGACGACTCTTTAGACCGCTTTACTTCTCATTGCCCATTTCTTGAGAAACTTTCTATAACCTACGGCAGTAGCCCTAAGGAAGCCTGTTATCTCTTCTCCCAATCTTACATGTTTAGTTATAGATAGTGTTGTGGAGGAGATGGAGTTTTAATGGTTAACTGTTTGAAGCCTGGAACTCTGGAGGTGGTGGTGGATACTGAAACCGCTACCTGTCCAAAGTTGTGGGGAATCCATGACGCAGGATCTCATAATAAATGAGTTATTCTTTTACGAGCTTTCCTATTTGGTTTTTCCACTTGAAATGCAATTATGAGCTTTACGAGCTTTTACCTGAATTGTTATACTATTAATTCAATTTCAGGAATTTTTCTCATATAATTGAAGACAAGAAAAAACAAACATAAAAACAACAGATCTTTAAATTTTCCTTCCTCCATGACTGTACCTGTGGCAAGAAAGCAATATAGAACCTGGTCTCATAGATCAGATTAGCATTGCTTTAACCTTGTTTAATACCATCTTAGAAACTGCTAACACCCGGATTGAACTTGAATGTTCATGGGCAGTGATTGAACAGGACATAAGCATCCAAGAATGTTGGGAGGCTAGTTAAAGCCAACTCATAAATCAACCATAGCTTCTTTCCCTAAATAATTGACTTTCTTTTCACATTTTAAACTCTATTTTTCAGATGCCTTGACATTATACTTTGAAGCCTTAAGTATAAACTCAGGAACAACAGGGGGGGAGTAACGTGGTTGGATTTGGATCATGGGAAGCTAATAAATTTATCGGCAGAGGGATTTCTTGAGATAGTGGGGACCTTTAAAACATTGAAAGAACTATCTCTATCACTGGTCGCCGCTTGAAAGGGTAAAAAATGGCTGTTCTTCAAACACCCCCCGAGAAATCAACTTACTTGGTCTGACATTCTCTGCAAGTATGTGTAGGGTTTGGGGACTGCAACCAACAATTTTGTGGAAGCAGTAGGGGAATTTATGGGTCTTCAAGTGGTTCACCAATGGACCATTTTCTTACATAGGAGACTCCATGCTAGTCGTCTCCATCCTTCAGCTAAATAACATAGCAATAACCTTCTGTCATGAGGCTGCTCTGTGATGGAGCCAAATCACTCCTTAAGGAAATGCCCGGTTTCAACAAGTCAGTAGAGGATATAATTCTGAAGCCAAGATTTCAATGGAGGCACTTCAGGGGCTAAGAAGAAACCTTAATGACCAGAGCATGGAAGCATTCAAAGCTGTTAACCTTAGGCTCGATTATGTTTTCCAAGAGATGGGAGTTGTAAATATCAAGCTTAACGAGATGAAAGAGGAGATACAAGGTCGTTATCTTCTTCAAGGAAAATAGGCAACACTCCATGAAAATAGGCAACACTCCATGGATGTGGAAAGCAGAATTCATGAAACTGGAAAGAAACATTGAAGTTCATTTTAGCAGAGATAGGAAACAATACTTAACAGAAGTCATGCCCCTTTATCGGAAGATGTACTGATGAATGGGGAAGAGCTCTGCCGAAAGATCAACTAGGATATGGCCAGACAAAATGGAGCACCACAGTAATCCCTTGTCAGGGTCGAATAAAAGATACCTTCATGACCCTTGGATTATAGGGAAGGAATCCCTTGTCAGGGACGACTAAAAATACCTTCATGACCCTTGGATTATAGTGAAGGGACTTTACCTTAATGATACATCTGGATGGAAAAAGGGAGTTACCAAAAAACTGGTATGGCATGTCACATAGTTCAACTTATTGAACTTCTGCAACTAATGGATACATGCATTCCCAAGAATGAATAATACAAGATGGCTCAAAATTTATACTAGAAAGCCCAAGTATGTTTATAATGGGCGATTTATTTTTACAAACAATACATCAGCAAAGTTTTTTACTTTTCAAAGGAACCAAATTCTATTATTGGTCAATTTTGTTTCACCCGCATCCAAACTCAAGACCTAAGAATATCGTATTCCGATTTGGAATGACTATTCCGATTTGGAATGACGTGGATAACACATCCTAACTTTAAATATAACATTCAAAAGTGGTGGCAGACCAATTATATCCAACTTTAAATATAATATTAAAAGGAAGCTTTCAATTATACTGAAAAGTTATAAAATATGGACAAATTACCATATAAATTTGAAAAGTTAACTTATAACTTTGCAAAAATTTGGAAAATGCAATATATAATAAATAATTTGGAAAATGTAAAATATAATAAATAAGGAATTGGAAAATGTAAAATATGACAAATTACCATATGTGATAAATAAGGATTTGGAAAATGTAAATACCATATGTGATAAATAAGGATTTGAAAAATGTAAAATATGGCAAATTACAAAATGTAAAATATAACAAATTATCATATAAATTTGAAAAGTTTTAACTTTGCAAAATGTAAAATATAACAAATTATCATATAAATTTGAAAAGTTAACTTTTAATTTTGCAAAATGTGATAAATAAAGATTTGGAAATTTGAAAAGTTAACTTTTAACTTTGCAAAATGTGATAAATAAAGATTTGAAAAGTTAACTTTTAACTTTTCAAAATGTGATAAATAAAGATTTGAAAAGTTAACTTTTAACTTTGCAAAATGTGATAAATAAAGATTTGAAAAGTTAACTTTTAACTTTGCAAAATGTGATAAATAAAGATTTGAAAAGTTAACTTTTAACTTTGCAAAATGTGATAAATAAAGATTTGGAAATTTAATGAATAAAGATTTGAGATAGGTTTTGGAAGGGAAAAAAAATTAAATAAAAAAAAATAGATTAAAATTTTCATAATATTAGTAAAAAAGATTATGTTTTTATGATGTTTTAGGTTTTCACAATGTGGCCTATTGATACACAGTCAAGATTAGTTTTTTTATTAGATTATTGGAGAAATCAAATATGAAACAAAATCAGTTAAAGTCAGTTGAATTTAAAATTAAGAAAATTTAAAATTAAGAAGGAAGAATACAGATCAGTCTTTTTATTAGATTATTAGGAGGAATCAAATATAAAACAAAATCAGTGATGTGTAAAATTAAGAAGGAAGAATACATATCAGTCTTTTTATTAGATTATTACGAGGAATCAAATAAGAAACAAAATCAATTAAAATTGGTTGAATGTAAAATTAAAATTAAGATATAGTGGAGTCTGAAAATGAATAATAAAAAAAATCTTCACCATTATAAGTTTTCTAAAACTTCACTATTTCAAGCATTTGTATTTGAACTTCAAAAGACAAATCCTAAGTAATTAACCATGTATAACATCACATCAAAATTATGATTTATGTGATGGAGATTTTAAAGAAAGTTTACTAAACAATATTAGATTTAGCTGAAGTGAAATTATCAAATTTATTTAAATTTTACTTGGATATAGTTGGTGTTGATACTTTGGAAATTGTTGAAAAATAATGAGAAACTTGATTTTTTTTAAAAACCTCAAATTCCACTTTTATACTTTGATTTCCAAAGAACAAAGTGTTAGTTTTGAGAAATATAGGCCAAGTGCAATGAAATTTATAAAATTGAGTTTAAGATAATTTCTTATAACTTCAAACATAATTTATCTTTGATTATCTTGAAAGGGCAAGAACAATTTGTTAATAGCAAATAAAAACAATTTGTTAGTAGCAAATAAATATTTGACAGCACTATTATAGCTCAAGAAACTATTCACTCGTATAAAAGGAAGAAAAGTGGAACATTGATTAAGTTAAATATGCCCAAAGCATATTATAAGCTTTATCAAAATTTTATTAATTAACTTATGAAAGCCCTAAATTCAAAGTTATATATATATATATCAAATGTTAGTGAAAACTTAATCCATAGTCATTCATGAATTTCTCTTAACCAATTTCAGTAGTTAGTGAACTCACTGTCATAATATACATTACCTAAAGAACATCTATACATCACCTAAAGAACATCCTTGCATTTGCAAAGGATCTCAAAGGTTGGCCACGAAGACAACAAGCTTCACAAAATTAACAACCATTGATCGATAAATTATATTATCTCTTTATATTTCAATCCTAACAATTGCGATAATTTTGAGTATTGGTATGTTGATCAGTGTTTTGTTTAACAAATTGCCCAGTGATAAACTCAATACTAAAGGAAGAGGAAGCATGTAGATGTGACACAATCAAACCCGAATGACCAAAATGTTGAATTGAATCATACCAGTATAATGGGAGTTGCTACTAATTTTTGTACTTGCCATTCCATTCTCTAATTATATATTCAATTAGGAACAATGAGAATATTATCACTCCATTCAAAAGATCCAATACTCATAATTATCCGTGCAACAAGATTATCTTATAAGGATTGATATTTATTAACAATTGAAGCACAATAAACATGGTGCCCATCGCCGGTTTATGCCATAATTATGTTTTATAGATAAATGCAAACACTTGGAGTTCAAATTAATATAATCAATTTGATTCAGACATTAATGCAAACACTTGCAATGCAAACTATTCTCATTTCAACCTGGTGGGTTAGCTTCGAGTGGATGAGTGTTATGGTTATAATGCAAGAGGTATCAGGGTCAAGTCCCCGACCAACTATGTTGTTGAGATTGTTAGGCCTCACTCGATGTCCCCGCTGGGTTAGGCCCAATAATCAGGTCGACAATTTACCCCGTTTACCATCCATGGATCATGGGGAAGTACTCAGAGGGTTTTCTGCGAGGGTTTCCTTGGAAAAAAAAACTATTCTCATTTAATGTTGTCACTATCATTAATTATGTTTTCAACATGTTATTTACTGTAACATTCCAATTATAAGTAATTCACAACATATGAATTACTCAACCAAGTCATTATGTCAAACACATCACATGCAACTCTAACAATCTATGAACCAAGCATTTCCATATCAAATGATACTCTTCCTACCGCATTTCTATCATCCTTAATTCCATCTCCAAATCGATTTCATTCTACCAACATATTCAAAATATTTCACAATAGTAAAGATGATAGGGCTCACATAGTCACAATGCATTTCTCCTTCAAACATGTAGAAGTTTCTAGCCTATTCCAAAAGACATCTCCAACATGAAGCTAAGCTTTGATTTTGCTTATATTCAAGTATATAAGTCTTAGTTTCAACATACTAATAGATAAGCTACACCCAGGGTTCTTTGTTTCCCAAACAACAACATACCAAGATTTTTTGAGCAAGCCATACTCGATATTTATTCATGCGGTTGTCAAGCCTAGAGGCTACATCACAGTCATATTCATAACCAACACACAAATCTCACCACAATAAACCAATATATCTAAGGTAGTCTCATAACTACTATCAGGGGTCAAAACCACATTCAAGAAGCTATGAATTTAATGAGGAAATCATTTTCCATCATAATACAAACTAAGACAACTTTGCTACCATTGAATATGGGAGTCAATATTCTCTTCCTAAAGGCATAGGATTAACTTATGACACCATTAAACAACCAAAAAGTTTCATAGACATTTAACAGGTTGAAAGGAGAAATTGCCACCTACATGATTTGATCATACGCTCTAGACCTAACAATTGCGGGCCACCCTTGGTCTGTCCAAAGGATGGACACAGTCAGTTGTGAGCACTCACGATTATGTCCACTACCATCTGTGGTTGCAAGAAAATTATCCCTAGTTATAAATTTGTCAAAGATAAAATTGAAATATTAATTCATAGAGAGGTTCTACTTAACAAGACACAAAATAAAAGTAACTAAGAAGTCTTTCTTAGATGTATAGTGTATCAAAAACTAGAAACAAAGTAACCATTCTTATTCAAACATTTCTTAAATTGTTTTTGATATCAAGATTGCATTCACAACATCCTCTAATCAGTACATGTCATTGGCTATCACAAGTTTAAGAATTGTTACCCACATCATAATTATTGCTCCATAACATGCATTAGCAAGGGGATTCCTTTAATATGATTTCTTCCACAATACATTTTATGCCTTTTATAGCATACATACCCTAGCGTTTGTTGGGTAGAAGTTACAATCAACACAAATGCACTAAAGATAACCTAGCTGGCAACGCTAGACAGAACTAGTGAATCCTTTCAACGAATAACTACATTAGTATATCATTTCCATAATGTGAACCATATGAATAACATCATATACATCATACCCATCTTAATTGAATATAAACTTCTATTGAAATTTCATAACTCAGCTACAAGTTATATGTAACTAGAAAACCATTTCCAATAGTTGAATGAGTGTCTAGATCTCTAATTTCCTTGCCTCTTCCAACTCATGTTGGGCCAATTGGTTTCCACCCTACCATACATAGGGAAAAAAGTTTTAGTGTGACCTTTAATCTATGTGGGATCATAACCAATAGTTAATAAAAAAATTCAACAAAATACGTGTTTCATTGGTTGGGTTTCCACCTACTAAACTTGCCATGCAAGCAATAATACCTCATAAAAAAGGGGTCTATGTAGTGAAACTACTCAGCTGCCTTCACCATATTCAACTTACCAAGTAAATAAATGTTAAAAACATTACGAAAACATCTCTTTATAGTTCTAGTTACCCTCTCCCAAAACCCAGGGAGACCTCTTGTATTTATAGGCTTTAATAGTCTTGCCACCTCAACCTCATACAAAAATCCTAATTTCTTAATTCCTCATTATCCATCCCCTGCGTGGCACTCCCAATTTTTTCCATTTATTCTTATTTCTTGTAATTAATGGATTTATCCATCCCCCAATGTGTCACTTTAAAATAATTATCCAATATTATTTTCATCACATCATTAATTTCCAAATAGTATTATTTTCAAGAGGTCCCTAAAATTGGGTAAATTTTCTTAGGAATTAATATAATTACTGGGTTTCTTACATTTAACTTGGTTTAACTCATAATCTAAAAGATTTAGTTGTTGGGTGTAAGGACTTAGTTCCCTCACTATGCACCCCTAGATCATAACCGTGGATTAAGGACTTCATTCCCTCACTGTGCGCCCCTCAATCATAACCACAAAATAAGGACTCTATACCCTAACTGTGCACCCCTCGATCATAACCATGGAGTAAAGATTATATGCCCTAACTATACACCCCTTGATCATAACTGTGGAGTAGGACTATATGCCCGTATTCCCACGATGGAAGTAATCCGAGTATATATGTTACCTCTCCTCATATATATATATAGGTTTTATAAGCTATTTGACTTTCTTGTCCTACTAATATTTTTCAAACTGACTTCTTGCTTCTATATTGACACTACCCTCCTCAACAAAGTGTACTAGTCACGTCCCATACATGTGTGTTGGCAAGATGGCCAAGCTTCACGACATATGTATAACATAATCCAAATCAAATACTTAGTTCATAACTCAACCTTCCCGGGTCTTACCATCAGACTCCCAACATAGAGTTCTCCTAGACATTCATGCATGCATGTTTCATCATTCAAGTAATCTCTATCATACATCACTAAGATTAGTGGAATCATGTCACACACATGCACAAAGTTGTATATCGTAAGCAAAAGATCATCCTATGAAATCTATGGAAATTCCATCAGGCTTCCACAACCTTTCAGTATTAATGCATAAATAATCTAGAGTTCTTAATCCACTGCCTATTAAACCTTATGACCTTTATCCCAGGTCACTAATCAAGCATCTCCATTAAGGAGTCCAATATATCTCGCTAACTTTTCGCAACTCACACTTTCTCAACAACATCAACAGTCATTTACTATTGTATCATTGCATCATCATCATCATGCACCAATTATACACATAACATGTGTATGCACTCATACATATATCTATAAGTAGCCTACCCAATATCCCAAACAATGCATAGAATTCATTAGTTTCCAACTTGTAGGTAAGACAATCATCAAGCCAACCCATGATAGACATCTTGATCATGTACAAAATAAATCCAAACAAAATAGGGCATTGCATACTCCCCCTCTTAGACAAAACTTCAACCCAAACTTGTTATGTAGACACTGAGAAGCTTGTGTTGTGTTAGATATGATTGCATATAAGATTTCAACATACAAGAATCATGTTGAATTTCATAAGGATTTCAATTTTTGGCTTAATGCCAAGTCAATATTTTAGTTTTTTCCAAAGTTCAATCATATTGTTTCATATTAGCAGACACTGAGCCAAACACAAGTGATAGTGAATCAAGTCATTAACACATGTTTTCAACAAGAACTTATTTCTTGCTTCATACACCATAATTAAACATGTGGCCAATACTTCCATGTCATAACAAATAAGTTTTGACTAACACTTGAATTACTTCAAGATGATAAGCACTTTCACCTCAAATCAATATTTTATTTGTTATTCAATCTTTACCTATGGAAGCATATTATTCAAGGGTATTGCCTCTCCATCAATTTCATTAAGTGATGTAAGACTAACCATCATAATCATAACATATGCTTACTGCTACCCCCCCATGCCTAGGGGTAACAAGAGGAGATCATGTCTCATGGCTCGCAATGGATAACATGATCCCAACCATGACGATGATCAACATGTCCACAGATGGCAGCTTAGAAGCCCCCCTCATTCACCTTTACAGCTACAGGTCAACCAAGGCCCATCACATTCAACTAACCCAGAGTATGGGAGATGGTAAGCCATTGTCACCATGAGGTATTTTAGTCCTTATTTTATGCAAAGTGTTGTGCTTAATTTGTCGGGCGTGTGCATGAGGATCTTTTGTTGAAGTTGGATAATGGATCATTGGTTTGAGAAATTGTGTCAGTTGCCTTGTTTCACCTTGGTGGTCAACTTCTATGCCCTAGTCCCGTGATGTCACCGCCTAGGGAAAAGGGGTACTACTGGGGGGCCCTCACAAGTGTAACGTTCCATTCCCCACCATACTTAACACTTTCCATCCTAGATCCTCTCATAGTGTACTAAACTTCAGTAATGGGTCATGGTCCGTTGTCTCATGCAGTGTTGCAAGGAGCGTCGCCCCCCCCTCAGCTCTTAGGCATGGAACCACGCTCTGAGCGGGAGCGTCCAAGGAGCGCGCTCCAAGCAGTTTTGGGACGCTCCCTAAGCCTGGGAGCGTGCTCCCAAGGCGCTCCCGGAACGCTCCCTAGGTGCTCCTTGGACGCTCCCTGGGCACTCCCAAATGGTAATGCTAAATTCTTAACATTACCATTAATTGTTTCAGGATGTTAGAGAGTGGTTCCAAGTTCCAACCTCATTGGACTTCATATGGATAAAGTAGGATTTTAGGTCCCATTCAAAATTCAGCAGACTTAACGGTTTTCAGGATTTCAAGATTGACAAGATTACAACGTTTCCATTGGATTCTATCATGTATGAGGGTATGGAACTGGTATTTAATCAAGACCACCAAGCCCTCTATGTGCCTTGATGTTGGTGGCATTGATTGTTGAACTCTTTTGTCACAACCCTAATAAAAATGCACCCTTCACTTAAGTAATCGCTTATTAGGCATGTTAAGCTTTTTCTATCTTATTTAATGCTTAGAGGGTGACATTGATGATGAGGATCCTAATATAGGTAATGATTTTGATGGAACATAGTTATTTGTTGTAGCATGATTTTTTTTGAACTCTAGATGCCATTTAGAGCCTTTTTGTTGATGTATTTTGGTTTTATAGAGAGCAACAATATAAAGAGATCTAGGTATAGAGAGAATAGGTTTAGGTATTGCTATATGATAGAGAGATTGCACTCGGTGCTATTTTGGTTATATGTACCCTTATTTGCTATGTACACAAGGAACTTTGCATATTTGTGTACGATGGTTTGGATTTAGATGGATGCACATGAATATATATGTTTTTTTTCAAAATTTGAATATTTTAT
>CBVK0101262770.1:0-11844 GCA_900067695.1 Picea abies | reverse complement strand
ATATATATATATATATATATATAATTATAATTTTATTTTATTTTATTTTAGGATGGGATGAAGACAAATGATGTGAAATATCTCTTTGACTTCCATTTTATGAAGACAAATCTATATATAGTTTTTACATGGGAGTGGTGTAACAATTTACATAACAAATAATTTAATTGACTTGTGTGAAAAGTTTTGGTGTTGATCTAATGGAAAAAGTCTCAAATTCTAGATTTGAGGTGGAGAAATTTAATGGGAAAAATAATTTTGAGCTATGGAAGCTCAAGATGTGAAATCTATTGGTGAAAAAAAATATGCATAAGGCATTGGTAGGTAGGACAAAGAGACTAACGGATATGACAGAAGAGGACTGGGAAGATCTAGATGTGAGAGCTCTCAATACCATTTGGTTGTGTTTGGAAGATGAATTTTTGTTTAACATCGTTGAAGAGGAGATAATAGTATAATTATGGAGCATAATGGAAATCTTTTACATGAAAATGTCCTTGACAAATAGAATCTACTTGAAGAGGCATTTGTGTATCTTACAGATGAAAGAAGGCAAAAAAATTGAAGATCATTTAAATATTTTCAATACTCTGATTTGTCAATTAACTAGTATGGATGTAAAATATGATGATGAGGAAAAGGAATTCATGTTATTGTGCTCATTACCTGAATCTTGGTATCATTTAGTCACATCTATGTGGTTTATCACATCAGAAACCATTGAATATGATACTATTGTGGGAGCCCTGTTGTCTAAGGAGGTGCAAAGAAGATCAAGTTTAGAAACCTCCACACTAAAAGAAATGGTGGCTAGAGGTTGATCCATAGAAAGGGGGGAGGATTCAAGTGGAACATCCAGATCTAATTCAAAAGCAAGAAAAGTTAAGGGAAGATGTTGATACTGCAACAAAGTAGGGCATCTCAAGAAATATTGTTGTAAAAAGAAAGAATTTGAGGGTGACTCCAAAAAGGAAGCAAATATGGTTGAATTAAGTTCAAGAATGGTTAATTAGTTTTTTTTTTTTTATAGTATCTCACAATATCAAGAAGAATGGTTGTTAGGTTATGGGGCTTCCCATCACATGTTTTCACATAGAAGTTGGTTTTCATATTACCAATCTATAGATGACAATATTGCTTTTATGGGAAATGATATTTCTTGTAAAACTATTGGGATTGGGAACGTTAAAATCAAGATGTTCAATGGTATTGTAAAAATGTTGGAAAATGTTATACATGTACTAGAACTTAAAAATAATTTGATTTCTTTGGGATTTTTGGATTCTAGTGGGTATAAATATACAGGTCAAGGTGGAGCACTAAAAGTGTCAAAGGGCAGTTTGGTGGAAATGAAGGCTTGGATTCTAGTGGGTATAAATATACAGGTCAAGGTGGAGCACTAAAAGTGTCCAAGGGCAGTTTGGTGGAAATGAAGGCTAAAAATATTGGGAACCTTTACAAATTGGAAGGGAATACTTAAATGAGTGAAGTGGCAGTGGTATCTACGGAAGAAAGTGTATCTACCTGTTTTTGGAATCAATGACTAAGCCATATGAGCAAGAAGAGGTTGTAGGTATTGGTAAACTATAAGTTACTTCCAGACTTACAATCTTTGAATTTATGCAAGTTTTGTATCTTTTTTGGTTATGGTGATGAAAATAAGGGATGTATATCATGGGATCTTACTACACAAAATCGTCATTAATAGAGATATGTAGATGGAACAGTTAGAATTTGTTCAAGATTGCAAAGAGAGATTTGTTTGCGAACATGGGGAATCATTGTATGGCCTAAAGGTACCCAGACAATGGTACAAGATGTTTGATTCATTGTATGGCCTAAAGGTACCCAGACAATGGTACAAGATGTTTGATTCTTTCATGGT
Source organism: Picea abies (assembly GCA_900067695.1). Taxonomy (NCBI): domain Eukaryota; kingdom Viridiplantae; phylum Streptophyta; class Pinopsida; order Pinales; family Pinaceae; genus Picea; species Picea abies. The sequence continues at coordinate 9,959 of CBVK0101262770.1, read as the reverse complement.
TAGCCAAAAAAATTTAAGAAATGACTATAACCATTGTGTTTATGGTACATTAGTTATCTTGATGTTATTTTTTTATGATATGCTTGTTGCAAGCTAAAGAATGATTGAAATCAACAGGTTAAAGGCTCACTTGGACAAGACATTTTAGATGAAGGATCAAGGAGCAGCAAAACAAATCTTGGGCATATAAGTATATAGAGAAGGTAATAACGGTAAGTTGTGGTTATCACAACAAAATTCTATGGAGAATATACTGATGAAGTTTAGTATGAACATTTTGAAACCGGTAAATATCATTTTAGCTTTCCATTGTAAGATTTCTTCAAGTTTATGTGATGGTTATGAGGAAGAAAAGGTTTTGTCTCATTTACCATATGACAGTATAGTAGGAAGTATATATGCGATGAAAGGTCAATATTAAATATTTCACATGCAACAATTGGTGTTGTTAGTGGACACATGGAAAATCCAGGTAAAGATCATTGGGAATGGGTGCTTCGATATCTTAGAGGCATGAGTATCACCTACAGTGGTTGTAGTGTCTTATTCCGTGGTTATGTTGATTCAGAAATTGTAGGATATTTGGAAAAAAAGAGATCTACCTTGGGTAATGTCTTGCATGAATGCAAGGATCTATTGGGTAAGTTTGGATGATTACATGACAAGGTGTTATATGGTAGTCAAAGTTTTGTACATTTGAATAACAATCCAACGTATCAAAATGGGGAAAGGAATCATTTTGTAAGTGATGTAGATCTTGAGGGATGAGATATCGAAGGATTGATGTTGAGAGAGGAGGAGAGAAAACATACAAAACTTCCATGAAATTAATCATAAGAACATTGATGAAAATCCATGAGCTAAATACACCACAAAAATATGAGAAAGAGATAAAGAGTTGGAGAAGAAGGATTCCATTAAGAATAATCATTACATGCAATGAGGCCAATTTGGGACCTCTCCTTCCCGATCTAAACTCTCTTCCTATTTCCTTTTTTATAAGGTGTCTTCTTGATGAAGTCAACTTTGAACAAATAACTCAAAACTAGTGCACAGTGGTAGGGTTATTTCAAATAAAGAATTTTTTTATCCACTGCGCTACGAAAATAAGGATGCAACAGGAAATAATGACGCACCATAATAACATTATTTTAAAATGCTATATTGCGCAACATAACACTGGAAGCACCGGTTCACTATTAGTAGATCGCATCATTATATGGTTAAATAAAAAACATTTACCCACCAATGTAGGATTGTGTCAAAAACTATATTCCGGTGCACTCCATTGTATCATGCACACCAGTGTGCAACAATACTCCAATATGGAGCACCGTGTTAGGGTTAATTTCCAAATTTAGGTGGTGCGATCTAAACTCTCTTCCTATTTCCTTTTTTATAAGGTGTCTTCTTGATGAAGTCAACTTTGAACAACTAACTCCATTTATTATATGTTCATCATGCTCCCTTTTTACACTTATATAGATTTATGGATTTTTACATCCGAACTTAGAATATATGCCCCCATAATATTTGGATCAATCCTCCCCCCTTAGAAAATGATGGTCCCCATCATTTCACCCATACCAAAAAGAGAAACCCCATTATCATACCATTATGATTACAATTTGGCAATGGCCAACGAAGAGAAGGGTTTTGTGTGGTTGACCCATAACCGTGGGTTTTTCGTTGACCCATAACCTAGTTGACAATGGCCTTGTACATGGGTAGAAACATAAAGAAATTTTAATAAAATCCCAAAATTAGAAAAATAATATGGAAAAATCGTAACTTTGGGGGCTTTGAACATCCTTCTGCAAATTTATTCATAACGTTTTCTACAAGTGATAAAATACAATTTCATAAAAGACCCATTTGAGCTACTAAAGAGATATTTACATCGATATATGGAATGTGTTCTGAGGTGGCCCATGAAGTGAGAAAAATATTGTGTAAGTTCCAGGTACGTGCAATTGTTTTTAAACAAAGACATGCATTTCTTCAATGAGAGATATTTCTCAAACTAGGAAACAAAACGAGATTCCCCGAAATACACATTTGATCTAACAATTTTTTTTTTCCAATAAGCTATGGAATTTTATATGAGGTTTCCCATGGTGTGATAAAAATATTTTTTAAGTTCCAGGTACGTGCAGCCATCTCAAAACAAAGACATGCATCTCTTCAATGAGTAAGATCTCTTAAACTAGGGAACAAAATGAAATTCCACGAAATACCCATTTGAGATAATGGAAAAAAAGTTTCAATGAGATATGATAGAACCTCTAAAACACTATGTGGGGTTCGCATCTTCTCTGTAAACTTTGTAGAAGAGGTTTTTCCTACATTTCGTCCAAGATTTTACTTCTATGGCAGTTGTACAAAGAGTTTCAAGGGTGTGTAGAGCAGTATGGATTGTTGTACAGGTCATAGAACCTTTGGGGACAACATAGAAACCTTTCAAATGTCGCAGAACAATGGATGTAATAAATCCATGTATGGATTATCCTGCAATGGTGAACAAAGATCTGAGGGAAGAAAAAACATGTAGTTCTTGTGGAACAACTGTGATGCTTACATTGTATGGCCCGAAAAATGGATTCTAAGAGTACCAAAAGGAGGTTGGTTCTTACTGCAAATATTTGAACCTGCAACATGCTTCAAACCCTTGTTCCCTTGGAGCACTACCCTTGCTCTGATACCATTGATATAGATCTTGAGGGCTAAGATCTAGAAGGCTTGATGTCAAGAGAGGAGGAGAGAAAACATACAAACCGGCCATGAAATTAATCATAAGAACATTGATGAAAATCCATGAGATGAATACACCACAAAAATGTGAGAAAGAGAGAAAGAGTTGGAGAAGAAGGATTCCATTAAGAATAGACATTACATGCAATGAGGCCAATTTGGGACCTCTCCTTCTCGATCTAAAATCTTTTCCTATTGGATTTTTTATAAGGCGTCTTCTTGATGAAGTCAGCTCTAAACAACTAACTCCATTTATTACATGTTCATCCTACTCCTTTTTACACTTATATGGATTTATGGTTTTTTACATCTGAACTTAGACCATATGCCCCCCTAAGATTCAAATCAGCAAGATTGGTTACTGATGGAGGTGGAGTGGTCCATACTCGAGAACATTGTGCAGACATTTTCATGAAACCAATATTGTTAGACAGGTTGTGATGGTGTTTGGATTCTCTTGGCTTGCAGAAAAGGTGATGAATGATCCTAAGCAATGAAATGAGGTAAATTGTTGTCAAGGTGGAGATTGTTGAATGGGTGACCACTACTGGTGGATTTATGCAAGATTTTCAGTGAGATCACAACGAATCAATCTAAGATAGTTGGATTTGGTCGTTCATTAATTCATTCATTCAGTAGATGAAAAAATATTAGAGAGGGAACAAGCATGTTGCTAAGATTTTGTAATCTCCTGATTTGATCAATAAGAATATCGATTGTCATTGTCTCGTGGATTTTTCCCTGCTAAGGGTTTTACCATGCAAAAACTAATGTCTTTTTTGTGATGTTGTAATTGTTATTGATCTCTTATTTCCCTATAAATTCTTGTCTTTTGCTTCCACTGCACAACAAACACAACCTTATTATATGGAAAAAGTTGATTTATTTATGAAATTGCAGTGATCTAGTCACTTCAACTCATCTTTGAAATTATTATTAAAAAAAATTCAACAATTTTTTTTAATTTCCCTTTTAAATATTGAATTGTTGAGTCTATATTAATCATTAGTATTGTAATGTTTTCGGAAAATTAATTTACATGTGTTTAGAAATTTTAATATAATAGTTTCTTATGTTTATATTTATCTTTATTTTGATATTAACAATTGTAATTATTTCATAGGTTGATATTTATATTTATTTTGATATCAATAATTACATTCATATATATTTTTAATGATGGTGGTGATGGTTAATGTTCAATGAGATAAAATTATAAGGAAATACCACTTTTTCTTTAAAAAAATATTTATATATTCTAAAATCTTTAAGAGAAGCATTCTTAAATCACCATAATTTTGATAAGTTAAAAGATTAGAGAATTATGTATTATAACAAATATTTTTATTTTAATCTTAACAAAAATATTATAAATAAATTCATGTTAGAGAATGAAAACCATACATATTGTTTCTTATTATAAGATTTGTTTTAAGCATGGGAAGCTTCTTACTTGAAGAAAAAGGTTTATCATGTTAAAAAATGAAAGAATTATATGGGCTTATCACATCGTCTAAGGAATGTGAAGTGACCTCGGTACAAACATGACTAAAAAGTCAATGGCTTCATTGCTAATCTTTTTCCACAAATACTACTTTCTTATATCCAGAGGCTTTTCACAACCTAGTATGACATAAATGTTGTTTGTGAATTCCACATAATAATAACATAAAAACATAAAATTAAAATGCAAAATTTTAAAACTTAATATTAGAATGAAAAAATGTAAAAAGATTTGTATCTCTAGAGATTTGATCTCCATAACACTTAATAAAATTGAAGTTAAAATAAATATAAATTAATATAAATAAATAAAAGATATAATTTAGGTATATTAAATCTTTTATAAATTGAAAAAAAAACAATAAAAATAATATAATACAAGAAATCAAATAAATTTATTTAATTAATATGATAATATAACTAGAAAAATAATCCAATAAATTAACCTAATAAATAATTCAGCATTAGATGGTAAGATACCATTACTTTCAAAAGTGAATGATATAATACAATTATATATATTTTTAATTTCAACATAATCAAAACAAAATGTTGATATACTTAAAATAAATTAAATTAAATTAAATTTTGATTGGTATGATGATAAAAAAGTTTCTAACAAAATACCTCAAATATTTTTAAAAATTTTTAAGAAGTATATATAAATTTAATATATCTAAAATAAATAAAATATGGATTAATATATTTAAAATAAAATAAAATAAATTTTGATTGGTATGATTAAAAAAAAACTTTAACAAAATACCTCAAATATTTAAAAAATATATATATTTTAAGAAGTAAAAGTAAATTTGATATACCTAAAATAAATAAAATAATTAATAATTAAAGTTTTTAACAAAATACCTCAAATATTTTTAAAATATTTTAAGTCAAGTAGATATAAGAGAGGACATAGCTTATCATAATTAACTTTAATTATTTTTAAAATATTTTAAGTCAAATAAATATAAGAAATATTTTAAGTCAAATAAATATAAGAGTAGGGCAAAGCTTATTATTATAATTAACTTTCAAAAGTGAATGATATAATTCAATTAATTTTTTTTAATATTTTAAGTTAGATAGATATAAGAGTATGGCAAAGCTTATCATAATTAATTTTAATTATTTTTAAAATATTTTAAATCAAGTAGATATATGGGACAAAAATTATTATAATTAATTTTCAAAATGAATAATATAATTTAAGTAATGTTTTTAAATATTTAAATTAAATAAATATAAAATTATGACAAAGTTTATTATAATTAATTTTCAAAAATGAATAATATAATGCAATTAATTTTTTAAAATTTAGAATATACAATAAATTAAATAAAATTAAATATTAATTGATATGATTTACTAAAATGTTTTATAACAAAATATATCAACTAATTTTGAACTATTTTAAGTCAAGTAGATATAAAAGTATGGCAAAGCTTATCATAATTTAATTGTCAAGTTCTTACACAATATCTTTAATGTTAGATTAATACATCAACCTATTTTCTTATATCCTCTTATCTGTTTTCTTAAATCCCTCTTAATCCATATAAAAAATTATAAAATATACAATCTTTAATTATAATTATAATTAATTAATAATTATTATTTTAAATATATTAAAAAATTAATTACTAAGTGAACCAATACTTTAATCACCACACCAAGGTGAACAATGAAAGCCCATCTGTTCGCCAATACGTACAGTCACCACCCTTCGCTCGTCGGCTTATGAGGAAAGAAACACATATATGATGAACCAACTATACTGCATCCACCGTCAATATATTTCATCCTTTACTTCGTTGTAGTCGGCACTGCAATCCAAACTTTCCTCCAATTTTGTAGTGCCAAGAATCTGACACTCATCTGGCATTCAATTACGAGGGAATTACTTTGTTGCCCCTCCGTCCTCAAAGGAACACAGAGCTTGAAACACCATGCATTCCATCGTATTTGTTCAGTGATACAGAACCTGATTTGGTATTGTCACAGGGAAAATGGCTGCAAATTTGCATGATAAAGGTGGAAAATTTCAAGAATGTTTTCACTTGGGGGAGAAAAAGAAACCATATGTGAATCCTGATTTGAACCCAGTCTTACTTGTGCCTGGCATAGGGGGCTCTATATTAACAGCTGTGGATGAAAATGGGCATAAAGAGCGAATTTGGGTTCGTGTTTTTGATGCTGACCGTGAATTCAAAAAAAAACTTTGGTCTGTTTTCGATCCGAAAACTGGAAAAACTACGTCCTTGGATCCCAAAATAAGGATTGAAGTCCCAGAAGAAAGATTTGGACTATACGCTTGTGACAACCTGGACCCTGATCTCATTTTTCCCATGCATGTTGTTCACTACTTCCATGAGATGATAAAAGAGATGGTGGGCTGGGGATTTAAAGAGGGTACTACTCTCTTTGGTTTTGGCTACGACTTTCGTCAGAGTAACAGGCTTCAGGAAACAATGGATCGTCTAAGAGAAAAGCTTGAATTCATACATAAAGCCTCTGGAGGAAAGAAAGTAAGCATCATAAGCCATTCGATGGGAGCTCTTCTTGTCAAATGTTTTGTTTCTCTCCACAATGAAATCTTTGAGAAGTATGTAAATAAGTGGGTAGCTATTGCTGCACCATTTCAAGGAGCACCTGGATTTATAATGGATGGTCTTTTAAGGGGAATTGCATTTGTTGAAGGATGGAAAGAAGGTCTTTCAGTTTCTAAGTGGAGCATGCATCAACTCATGGTGGAATGCCCCTCAATATATGAGTTGATGGCCTGCCCTAATTTCCAGTGGTCTTCACTTCCTCTTGTTCAGATATGGCGAGAAAAGAAGGATGGATTTGGGCACTCGTCCGTTGAACTTGAAACGTATGGTCCACACAACTGTGCTAGTATCATGCAAGATGCTCTTGTTAATAATACCATTACCTATGATGGTCTGACAATACCATTGCCATTCAACAGTGAAATCTTGAAATGGGCCAACGAAACCAGAAGGATCATGTCATTGGCAAAGATCCCTCCATCTGTAAAATTTTATAATATATATGGCACTGGCAAGGATACACCATTCAATGTAACCTACGGAAGTGAGCAGAAACCTATATCAAGTATAGAGAAAGTATTGCATTCGAAGGCTGTATACAGTTACGTGGAAGGTGATGGATCCGTCCCCATAGAATCAGCTATGGCAGATGGGCTTGCAGCAGAGAAAATAATAGGTATTCCTGGAGATCACCGTGGCTTGATCTGCGATGAAACTGTTTTTCGTATACTAAAATATTGGTTGAAGGCTGAAGACCCAGATCTTTTCTGTGATCCTGTTGATGATTTGGTCCTTTTTCCAACTAAGGATGAGCTGAAGGAGAATAGGAGGGAGTCCCAGTCTCCGCAAATCACAGAAAACTGTGAAACCCTAACTCATGATTATCATGACACTGAACATGATTTTGTGGCGATGGGGGAACTCCAAAGTGCAGAAGCAGTACGTGCTGCTTTGGATGTTCATCCCCATTCTGATTCAGCGCGTGATTCGGAGGAGAAGCACAGAGAAACTTCAATTATCAATGGGAATTGATGTGAAAGAACATCTATTTATCTGTAGAAGTTCCTCACAGAAGCTTCAATGGGGACTGTTTACCCTAATTGATTTATTTAATATCGTGAATATGTAGCTGCAGTTTAAGTGGGGAAAGAGTTCAATGCAAGATTAAAAATGCAGTACACGGAAGCCTATGTTAATTGAGGATAGTGATTTCAATAGCAGTAGTTTGTAGTTATCAGCAAAAGAAAGGAGTAGCCACCATACAAGAAGTGGCGATGCATCTTTAAACTTCTTGTTCTGCAACATGGGATAGATTGATTTTCAAAAAGAAAGTCTTATATTAGTGAATATAAATGTTCTGCTCCAAAATTCATACATCTTTTGCAGCACTGTACTGTCCATCAGCTCAAAACAGTTCTGAACTTTTACATTATACCTACAATCATATCATTCTGGTTCTCCATAAAAACTATTATCACCTAGAATGTTAATGCTTTTTAACATATCATATTAAAAACAAAATACTAGTCCATATCAGTGAGCAATGAGCAATACTAGTCCATATCAGTGAGCAGCGTGAGCAGCATCAGAAATCCAGGCTATATTTGTTCCTTTGTTCATAAAGTCTTTATCTAGTTGTAACTCTTTCAAATATGGCAAGGTGCCCATCTAATACCTTTGTGAAAAAAACACCCTCCTCATCTCACTGTAAAGCTTTATTGGACATCTGATCTGCTTCTTTGTTAAAAATTCTGTAAATATGTTACACTTTGATTTGTATAAATTTTAGTTCAATCTTCTGATTTTTGTCATCCAAATCTATAAAAAAACACCTTTTGTATTGATCCAGCTCCCACAATTCATTTTGATTCTATATATGTTCAATACTGGACATTTTAGTATAGCCCCTACCCCACACTTTTTACCCAATTCTTAAAAAGTTCCATCAAAATTTGCAAATACTACAATTAATTAATTCATATTTTTATTTATTTTATGAAAATAAAGTGATTTATATGTTTTTAGGTTAAATGTAAATTTAATGTGCAATGTTTGTACATAAATAAATGTGTTATAAAAGTTGTAAATAATTCATTTCCTCTATTTACATAAATAAATGTGTTATAAAAGTTGTAAATAATTCATTTCCTCTATTTTCTTATGTAGATTGTGGTTATGATATTTTTGAAAATTATTTTCTTGTAAATTAGATTGTGTCTATATTGAAGTATTGATTTGTTGTTGTATATTTTCTTCTATATTCTTTGTTTTGTATATTTTCTGTAAATTGTGGTTATGATATTTTTGAAAATTATTTACAAGTATTTTTTTTTATGTAGATTGTGGTTATGATATTTTTGAAAATTATTTACAAGTATATTTTCTTATGTAGATTGTGGTTATGATATTTTTGAAAAAAAAAATTCTTGTAAATTAGATTGTGTCTATATTGAAATATTGATTTTTTTTTGTATATATGTGTAAGATCTACTAAGAGATAAAACTATTATTCTATATATATATTCATCATTTATATTGAAGTATTTATTTTTTGTTGCTATATATATATATAAGAAAGATTTACAAGAAGATAAAACTCTTATTCTATAGATATATTCATTATTTATTTATTAATTGCATTCATGTTTTTGAATAAATATATTGAAGTATTGGTTTTTTTTGTTGTTATATATGTTAATATCTACTAGAAGATAAAATTATTATTTTATAGATACTCATCATTTATTGGTTGATTCATTCATGTTTTTGAATAAATATCATTTTAATAGTTAGTTTGTGTAATAAAAGTTGTAAGTAATTTATTTCTTGTATTTTTTAATGGAGATTGTGTTTATGATCTTTTGGAAAATTATTTTTTTTAAATTAGAGTGTGTTTACTAACTATATTGAGGCATTGAGATTGATTCTTTGGTGTTATATGTGCTTATGATCTACCCTCTTTATAAGCTAAAATTATTATTATATAAATATACCAACCATTTATTTGTTGATTGAGGCATTGAGATTGATTCTTTGGTGCTATATATAAAGATCTACACTACTTAGAAGCTAAAATTATTATTATATACATATACCAACCATTTATTTGTTTTTTTTTTGTTTGTTAATTTGTGCGGAACCTGTTGGGTACAC
>CBVK0101262769.1:0-50540 GCA_900067695.1 Picea abies | reverse complement strand
TTAACATCACGGAGTGGCTTAACAACACACTCCATCACCGACTGTCCTACACCTCGGGGACACCAACCATTTATTTGTTGATTGTATTTATGTTTTTGAATAAATATTATTTCTCTAATACTTTAGTTTATGAAAATTTTTGTAATATAAATTTGAATTAAAGGTACTGTACATTTAAATCATAATTGTATAATAGAATAATATATGTAAAGGTGAGAATAATAAATTATGCATATTTGAAAATATGATTATGGTTTACTTCTAGTATGTGATATTTGGGTAGCCTAACAGTTATGTTTAGTTGAGTTTCATACTTGTGCTCAAATTGTAAATCCTAGTATATTGTGAAGTAGACATGTGGGTTTTTGTTGTAGGATGAGGTGCATGTTGATCCATGTTGTTGGTAGTGTTATAGATAATTAGATGCAATAATGGTAGTTTCACATTGTGAGAGAGATTTGTTACAAGGGAGTAGTGAAAAAATAAATAATAGATCAAGAGGGAGTGTTACAAATAATATAATTAGAAATCAACAATTTAGCATTTTTATTTTATTTATTTATAAATAAGATAGTTCATATTTGATTTATAATTTGAACAAACTTTGTTGGTGTAATACTTTGCACATAGTTCTTTGTGTGAGATTTTTTGTTGGAACCTCAGGTTTTGTTGGTTCATCCCACTTATACTAGAGTTAGTTGGTCATATGGTCAACTCAAAACTGGAGATGGTCAATCAGTCGGATGTTCAAGTCACAGCTGGAGATGGTTGGGCGGGAGGGCGACCAGAATTTGATAGCATTTAGTCGAGTAGTGAACGAGTATGTTAGTCACACAGTCGGATAACAGTCGAAGATAGTTGATCGACAGATCGACCTGTCGAACAATCAACTACGTGTTGGACTAATGGATGGTCAAGTCGACTTGGTTCAATTGGCCAACTAAACAATGTAGATTTGATGGAGTCAACTCTAACCATCGACGATTATATGTCGATAAGATCTTCTCGACTCAAAGAAATTTGGTTAGATATTGAGAGTATAAATAAGGGACCCAATGAGTCATTATCATATAGTGAATCACAATGAACATGTATTCAATAATTCATTATGACATTTTGATCACCATGTGTTGTGCCTAAATGTTGAAATAGTGTCTTTAGACACCACCGATCTTCTGTGAAGTTTTTTTCTCTTCATTTGTTCTGCAGATTTTGTTATTGTTCCACTCACGGTTACACCCAATCCCCAACATGGTATCAGAGCAAGGTTTATACCTCTCCTGTTGTCTGCAAATATAGTTGATTTGGATCTGTTTTTGATTGACCTTAGGATGGTGATTTGTCAATTGTAACTCATGGATTAGATCATATCTTTTAGATATCGAAGATGTCTTCTAATTTTGATCTAGTTGTTTTAAATGGATTGAGCTATGTTATCTGGGAACCAAATATGGAAACCTTGATGAAGAGTAAAGGAATTTTGTAGTATACCAAGACTATGATTCTAGACTCGACAAATGACGAAGTGAAGTTTGTCATCGATGGAAAGAAGGATGAGGTTGTAGGGATCATCACAACCTATATTTCTAATGAGATCTAGTTCCATACCAGCCGAATTTACTACCCTCATCAAGTTTGGAAAAAGTTGAAATCTTTGTTTGATAAATTCAATGAAAGCCAAGTTATGCAGTTAGAAAAAGAGTTGATCTCTCTCAATCCTCATTCCTTTGATAGAATTAAGGAAAAATCAACACATGTGCAATAGCTACAGTTGAAATTAGGTGAACGTGGGAAGAATTTCCAGAAGAAATATGGGCAACTCATCGTGTTAGTCCTGACGAATATGAGTGTTGAAATATTGTAACTACAAAGAATATTTTACTTATTATTGAGCTATTATCTTATAGATCAATCCCCTTTTATGGATTGATCATCTTGGGTATTGTATAAGACCAAATCCCATTTTGTGGATTGGTCAAACCCTAATTATATGCTTCTAATTAAGAATTCATCCCCGAGGCCTAATTAAAGTTGCTTTAACCACTAAGTGAAGAAATCAGCATTGCTTGATGAAGAGACACTACCCTAGCACTTGTGAGTCAGTATAAATAAGAGTGGAAGGTGCCTCATTAGCTCACTCATCTAGTGCATAAGTTTGAAGGAAGTTGCAAGTAGCCAGTTGTCTGAAGAAGGAAGAGAGAGGCACATTCCTCAGTATTGGATATTCTCTAGTGTTTTTATTATTATCTTGGCATTGTATTAGCAATCTATATTAAGGAATTTTTTGCTAGGATTTCTCCCCCATGAGGGTTTCCCGAGATAAATGTTGTGTACCTTATGATTGTGTATCTTTCAGTGATCCTTCTTATGCTATTATTGTTTAGTAAATTGAAAAGAACTTAATAGATTCTCTAAATTTAACATAGTATCAGAGCTTGACTGAAAAGAGCACCTTCCATTGGGTTACCAAAAACGTCATTATTGTCATACAAGAAAATTAGGGCTTTTTTTGGAAGGGAATTTTCACCTAAAAACTATCTAGGGAAGTGCACCCTAGCCTAGTGAACTTATTGACAGCTTGAGCACACATTTTTAGTGGCGAAAGGCTCTAGAAAGTGAAACCCTAGTTTTCACTGGTATCAGAAAACTAAGAAACCATAATCAGTACTAGAAGTACGAGTCCATATTTGCGTAGGCCCAGTTTCAAGGAGTGAAATTTGGATTTTTAGATAACAGACTGCACCAGGACGCTTGCCTCATCCAAGCACACCACCTGGTAAGTTCAAGTTTAATTTTTGAGCACTTTTATTTTTTGGTCATTTTCCTATCTCTAGGTCAAGATGTTTGCAAGCACCAAGCTTGTTTACAAGTTGGAAGGTGTGGATCACTTTCGTTCCTAGAAGTATAGGATTTCACTCATTCCTAAAGAGAATGACCTTGCAATATCCATCAAGGAAAATGTACCAGAACCCACAGATGTTATAGTTAAAGCAAAGTACTAGAAGGATATGGTTAGGGACAAAAAAATCATTGTAGACTCTATTAAAGATCACTTGATCCCTCAAGTGGAATCTAAGAATACCCCAAAATAAATGTTTGATTCCCTAAACAGATTGTATGAAGGACGAAACATTAATCGGAAGATGAACTTGAGAACTCAACTCAAGAATACAAAGATGGAGAAAGGAGAAATAGATCATGACTATTTCTATAGGATCTCTCAATTCAAGGAACAACTAGAAGCAATTGGACATACCCTAGATGAATATAAACTCTTAATGGTCTCAGAAGACCTTGGGATGCATTCATCCAAGCCATTTGTGCTAGAAATGAGAAACTACAATTTGACGGTCTTTGGGAAGAATGTGTTCAAGAAGAAGCAAGAGTTGCTAACCGAGAAGTAGTATTATTAAGGGATGCAGATCAAGATCTAGCTGCTCATACTAAAGGATGAAAGAGAAGGTCTCACCTCAAGAAGGAGACCCACCCACATAAGGATTCTCACTCCCCAAATAGATTCATACATAAATAATCTCACCCTCCAATGAGATTCCAGAAGTTTGAGAAAGGTCACAGAAGAGAAAAGGATTTCTCCTCTTATCAATGTTAGCATTGTGACAGTATGGGATATATTACCAAGAATTGTCTAGCTAGAATATGTAATGTTCCCAAGCCAAAACAATTTCTTGGAACACTAACTGCTCATTGTTTGTTTGTGTTTGGTTATGTGTTTGCAGGTTTACTCATGGAGTTGCGTAATAGGGTTTATATTATGATGATTATAGAAATGAAGTAACAGATCTAAAGCATATATCATAAATAAAAAACAAGATACAATAAGGAACACCAATATAGATCCAATAATGTCATATATGACTTTTATTTAGATAGTAGATAGATCATGTAATAAGAGATCTGCATATCTGGAAGAAAGCCCCAATAATATCAAAATGGGATGACAACTGCTACAATAATAGCCAATACAAATGATAATAGCCTTCCACAGACACTCTAAAGAGAATATACAAGCCTCTAGAGGCAAATAGCTACAAGAGAATACTGATGAGAAGAAACACTGGTCCAATGCAGTGCCAAACCCTCCAAACTAGATGAGTTGCGCACTATCCTAGTAGATGTAGACACCCTAGGTTTTGGCCCTCCTGTTCCTGTGCTCCAAATGCCTCAAAACTCTCCTGAAATGTAGATTGGGCTACTAGAACCCCCCCTGGAAAAGTATCTGACTGAAGGGTGAATTTCTGGCTCTCCAAATGAGAAAACCCTGAACTGGTTTGTGCCCTGTGGTTGACTAAATCTCCAATATTTCGGCCTCACCTCTATAGGCCTCCAACTGCTACAAAAATCACTAGAAAGATATATCAGGACAATACAATCCCAGTGGTGAAGTATCAAGATGATCTATAAATATTTGGGCCACCGAATGATGAAAACCTCCCTCTGCAGTGCGCCCCTCTCTTCTTCAACTCATGCCAAGATCTATGAAATAATATTTTGGGAAAACCTCCTCTTGAATAGACTAGAAATGATGCCCTAGACCATATGAAGAAAACCCAGATGTTCCTTTTCCCAAAATCTTCCTCCTTACTTCAGATTGAACTGATCTTCACAAGGTGGTGTGTCCTCCTACTAGAAACCCCCTTAGGATATGCACTAGTATGCCTCTGCCGCAAGATCTGGCCCTTTTAACACTGTAGAATGGTGTGGGAGTATTTTTGCACCTTTGGGACCAATATTTGATCAAGAAAGGTGGGATCTTCCACCACTGAGTTGATCTCTAGGGTTTTAGTCACAAAACCCTCAAAATTGCTTGTGCTCAAGAGCCCAAATGAAAAATATGATAATAATCGAGAATGCCTTAGAAGTTCACCGTTCATTTCTTTTATACCTCTAGTCTATTCTTTTGTTGAGTTAGTTAGACCCTAGAGTTAACTCCCATATTAACTCCACCATTTCTATTCTTTCGTTGAGTTACCCCTTTTCACACAAAGTCAACTTAGTAATATAAGGTTGTGCTTAGGAAGTGACTTATGGTTGACTTTCTCCCCAAGATGCATGAGACTATAGTCTAGTGGGGATAACTATACTATTGAGTCTCTCCAGACCTCTTCATCAAGAGGTGGGGGACATTACAGTTTCCCCTGCTAGAAATTGCTTGCCCACAAGCAATTCCGAACCTATCTCCTGAATCATCTATTCCCTTCCCAAGTGGAATCCTCTATGGGTAGGTTCTTCCACTTGAAAAAATATTCCTTGATGCTTCTTCTCCTCAACTTATTCTCCCAAAATTCTAGTATCTCCTCCAGTACTAGAACCAACTTTCCTTCTTCATCCACGGGTGGAAATTCCTCAATAGGAATGATGTGTTTACCAATGGCTCTCTTCAAAAAAGACACATGGAAGAAATTGTGAATTTTTCTGCCTTGTGGTAGATCAAGCTCATATGCCATGACCCCTACCTTTTTGTTGACCCTATATGGATCGAAAAAGTGAGGTTGGAGTTTCTCTGTGCCACTTCTCTTAATGGATTCTTTCCTGTACAGTTGAAGCCTGAAATAAACCAAGTCACCAACCTCAAATGTGTGCTCCACCTTGTGCTTGTATAATAAACCAAGTCACCAACCTCAAATGTGTGCTCCACCTTGTGCTTGTATGCATGTACCTTCTGTTGATTTTGTTCCCTTTGCAGGTGGTCCTTAAGTTCCCTGAGTATATCCTAACTCTGCTGAATCCAATCCTGAACCATGGGAGCCTTGCTATCGCTAAAGACAATATCCACAAATGAGAGGGGGTCATAGTTGTATAAGGCTCTAATTGGTGGCATACCAATAGATATATGATGGGTGTTGTTGTAGCAATACTCCCCCAAATGAAGCCATTTAACCCGTGCCTTTTGCTGCCTTGCCACACAATTTCTGAGGTATCCTTTAACCCATTTGTTGACTATCTCCTACACGACGCTCTTCCGATCTCACATCCTGAACCATGGGATCCCTGCTATTGCTAAAGACAATATCCACAAATGAGAGGGGGTCATAGTTGTATAAGGCTCTAATTGGTGGCATACCAATAGATATATGATGGGTGTTGTTGTAGCAATACTCCCCCAAATGAAGCCATTTAACCCATGCCTTTTGCTGCCCTGCCACACAATTTCTGAGGTATCCTTTAACCCATTTTTTGACTATCTTTGTTTGTCCATTTGTTTGAGGATGACAACTACTACTAGGTTTTAAGGCCATACCTAACAAACTTAAGAGTTCCTACCAAAATGTGCTCATAAGCCTGTTGTCCGTATCACTCACAATGGTTTTGGGTAAACCATGTAATCTGAAGACCTCCCAGAAGAACATATCTACAACTTGTATTGCACTGTAGTCTGTGGAAATGGTGAAAAAGTGCGCAAACTTAGTCAACCTGTCTACTACCATGAAAATGCAATATTTTCCCTGAGCCTTGGGAAACCCTGTGATGAAATCCATATATATTGTTTCCCATTTGTGCTCTGGGATGGGAAGGGGTTGTAGTAATCCTGTTGGGTGATTGTGTTCACCTTTTTTTACCTGACAAGTGGTGCAATCCTTTATGTGGTGCATCACATCTTCTTTCAATCCCTTCCAAGCGAATCTCTCCTGTATCTCCCTGTAAGTCTCGATGAACCCTTGATGACCTGCTACTGGTGAATCATGGAATGATTGTAGCACCTTGGCCTTAAAGGTTGACTTGGATCACAAGAAAATTCGGCCCTTATAGTATATGATGTCATCCATGATTCTAAAGTTGTCATATTGTACCTGTGCATCCATCAATTCACATGCAAATCTGTTTTTTGAGTATTCCACCAAAAGGTGGGCCTTCTAGTCCACTGAGATGTCGGTCATGGAATAAATTGATGGTCTTCTAGATAAGGCATTTGCCACCACATTATTCTTCCCTTTGACAAACTCAATGTCAAAGTAATAAGCCTGGAATTTTCTCACCCACTTATGTTGCCTCTCATTTAAGTCCTTATAATCCAGGAAGTAATTGATGTTAGAAGATTGTTTTTTTTCATTGATGTCAACCCTAGTCATTGGTTGTACTCATTGGTGTCAACCCTATCCATTGACTTTTGAACCCCACAATTGATCGAAGTAGATAGACATGAAGGAAAATACACATGCAGATATAATACCCATGGATGGATAGTATAAGTCATTCCACTTCTGGTGGTATTTGACATGCCATTTGGATCCTCACAATTGAGGAAAAATGAATTTTTGAAGATGACAATGTGAATTGAAGCAGAAACTACATGTTGGCCCTAATGTTAAAAGGAAGTGACATAAAGGGTATACATACATATCATTATACATTCATTTTAAATACAGACAAGTTTGTTAATGAACAAGGAGGTATAAGTCGAATTTAAGAGAAAATATGAAGTAAAGAAGGTCAAATTTCAAGGGAGGATGAAGTCTTTAGGTGATGTGTTCTAAGGTATGTTATTTACAGGTCATCTTACCAATTTCGCTATAACTTTGTTTCTAGAACGATTCAGATGGTGAAATTTGGAGGCTATTGAGAAGGCATATATAGGTACCCATGGTAAAAATTTCATCTCTTTATTCTCTATAATTTTGGAGATACACTCTGTGGAATATATGGTTTTTGACTAGTCCTGAAGCTAGTCATAAATAGGTGTTCCAGGTAAAACAATCATAACATATTCATAGAGAATATAAATGAAGTGAGACCAATTTCATTGGAAAGAGTACGGGTTGTATTTTCATGTGTATGCATTTAATAATCTTATGTTAAATATTGAGCATAGGGCATTCTGTACAAGTTCACTCTTCTTAATAATTAATTTTCCCCATTGATGGACAAAAATATTGTATGCTACAAATGTAATTATCTTGGTCACAAAGCACGAGATTACAGATACATGAATGAATATGCTCCTATGCCAAATGTCCCTATGCCAACCACAGTATGGAGAAGGAAAGAGATTCCAAACAATGAAGATTGTCGAATAGCATTGACCGCTGAAGAATGTAAAGAAGAATATGAATGGTACATAGACAGTGGATGTTATTCACACATCACCCGGGATCAAGACAAATTCATCAACTTGAAGAGAAAGGGTGGAAATGTTGCATTTGGAGATTACTCATTTTCCAAAATACTTGGAAAATGTGTAGCAGAGCTTGGAAGAAAAAATGTAAAAACAAAGAATGTCCTATTGGTTGAAGAATTGAAGCATAATATACTCAGTGTTAGTAAAATGTGTGATCAAGGATATACTCTCACGTTTGACTCACAAAGATGAAAAATCAAAGAAGAAGGTTCAGGAAGATTGGTTGCAACTGCAACAAGAAGACCAAACATATACGTCCTAGATCCATGAAAAATCTCCAAGGAAGAAAGAGACCATACAAATGAAGTGTTATTAAGTGATATATGTTTAGGGGGAGCAGCCCCAAAGAAGAGAGTTACCTTTTTCCATTAAACTCAGGAGGAGAAGCCCCACCCTTTTCCATTGATGTCAAAGGGAGAGAGAAACTAGGAGAATGAGGATAGGGGGATCATGAGTGTTTCCATCAATGACAAAGGGGGATATTGTTGGAAGATTGGTTGTTGTCATTGATGTCAACCCTAGTCATTGGTTGTACTCATTGAAGTCAACCCTAGCCATTGACTTTTGGACCCCACAGTTGATCGAAGTAGATATACATGAAGGAAATTACACATGAAGATAAAACACCCATGGATGGATAGTATAATTCATTCCACTTCCGGTGGTATGTGGCACATCACGTGGATCCTCACGATTGAGGAGAAATTAATTTTTGAAGATGACAATGTGAATTGAAGAAGAAACTACATGTAGGCCCTAATGTTAAAAGGAAGTGACATAAAGGGTATAAATACATATAATTATACGTTCATTTTAAATACACACAAGTTTGTTAATGAACAAGGAGATACAAGTTGAATTTCAGAGGAAATATGAAGTAAAGAAGGCTAAATTTCAAGGGAGGATGAAGTCTTTAGGTGATGTGTTCTGTTGAAGCCTCAAATAAACCAAGTCACCAACCTCAAATGTGTGCTCCACCATGTGCTTGTCTCCCTGTACCTTTTGTTGATTATGTTCCCTTTGCAGGTGGTCCTTAAGTTCCCTAAGTATGTCATAACTCTGCTGAATCCAATATTGAACCATGGGATCCCTGTTGTCACCAAAGACGATCTCCACAAATGAGAGGGGGTCATAGTTGTATAAGGATCTAAATGGTGGCATACCAATGGACATATGATGGGTGGTGTTGTAGAAATACTCCTCCAAATGAATCCGTTTAACCCATTCCTTTTGTTTACCTCACAAATAATTCTAAGGTAGCCTTGAACCCATTTGTTGACTATTTATGTTTGGCCATCTGTTTGAGGATGATAGTTGGTACTAGGTGTAAGTCCGTACCTACCAACCTGAAGAGTTCCTACCAAAATGTGCTCATAAACCTATTTTCCTTTTCACTCACAATGGTTTTGGGTAAACCATGCAATCTGAAGACCTCCTGAAAGAACAAATATGCAACCTGTGTTGCACTGTAGTCTGTGGCATTGGAAAAAAAGTCCAAAAACTTAGTCAACCTATCTACTACCATGAAAATGCAATCTTTTCCCTAAGCCTCGGGCAACCCTGTGATGAAATCCATAGATATGATTTCCCATTTGTGCTCTAGGATGGGAAGTGGTTGTAGTAATCCTATTGGGTGAGTGTGTTCATCTTTGTTTACCTGGAAAGTGGTGCACTCCTTGATTTGGCGCATCACATCTTCTTTCAATCCCTTCCAAGAAAATCTATCATGTATATGCTTGTATGTCTTGATGAACCCTTGATGCCCTACTACTGGTGAATTATGACATGCTTGTAGCACCTTGGCCTTAAATATTTAATCAGGGATAAAGAAATTTGTCCCTTGTAGTATATGATGTCATCAATGATTCTAAAGTTGTCATGTTGTACCTAT
Source organism: Picea abies (assembly GCA_900067695.1). NCBI lineage: Eukaryota > Viridiplantae > Streptophyta > Pinopsida > Pinales > Pinaceae > Picea > Picea abies. The sequence goes on along the minus strand of CBVK0101262769.1, from coordinate 40,515 downwards.
CCATCCATCAATTCGCATGCAAATATTTTTTTTGAGTATTCCACCAATAGGTGGGCCTTCTAGTCCACTGAGATGTTGGTCATGGAATAAACTAATGGTATTTTGGATAAGGCATATGCCACCACATTATTCTTCCCTTTGAAAAACTCAATGTCAAAGTCATAAGCCTGGATTGTTCTCACCCATTTTTGTTGCCTCTCATTTAAGTCCTTTTAATCCAGGAAGTAGTTGAGGCTGTTGTGATCTGTCCTCATGAGAAAATTTTCCCCAACCAAATATTACTTGAACTTAGCCAATGCATGCATGATGGATAGCATCTCTTTGTCATAGATGAACTTAGCCAATGCATGCATGATGGATAGCATCTCTTTGTCATAGATGGTGTAGAGGAGTTGAGGACCTATCAATTTTTGGCTTTCATAAACAATAGAGTGCCTATTATGCATAAGCACTGCTCCAATTCCTTTCCCTGAGGCATCACACTCTACTGTGAAATATTGTGAAAAATCTGGTAGGGCCAATACTAGACACATACTCATCACCTTCTTCATTTTTTCAAAGGTAAATTGTGCTTCTGGACTCCACTTGAATTCCCCTTTCCTGGTCAAATCGGTCAAAGGTGCGCAAATTTGAGAGAAGCCCTTGACAAACCTCCTATAATAGCAACAAATACCCAAAAACCCCTTTAGTTCTATGAGTGTCTTAGGTGTGGGCCAGTCAAGTATAGCTTGTATCTTTTCTTGGTGTACCTGTACCCCCTTAACTCCAATGATGTTCCCTAAATAAAGGACCTCTGTCATTCCAAACTCACATTTGGATTCCTTAGAATGTAAGAATTTATCTTCCATGATAGCCAAAATATGGTCTACATGTTGAATGTGATCCTCCCAAGTTTTTCTATAGATCAACAAGTCATCAAATAAGACTAAGAGGAACTTCCTCAGTTACTTGTTGAAAATATGATTCATGCAAGATTGGAAGGTGGTTAGCGCATTAGTCGACCCAAAAGGCATCACCAAGAACTCATAGTTTCCATAGTGACATTAGAAAGCAGTCTTGGGGACATCTTGCTCCCTTATCTTTATCTGATGATAGCCAGATAGAAAATCAATCTTTGTGAAGTATACATTCCCATGGAGCTCATCCAATATCTCATAAATCCTCGGTATGGGGTATCTATTTTTTATTGTCTTCTATAGCTCATTGTGTTTTTTTGAAGAAGAATAATATATCTAAAGGTGAGAAGAATAAATGATGCATATTTGGAAATATGATTATGGTTGACTTCTAGTATGTGATATTTGGGTAGCCTAACGATTATGTTTAGTTGAGTTTCATACTTGTTCTCAAATTGTAAATCCTAGCATATTGTGAAGTAGACATGTGGCTTTTTGTTGTAGGATGAGGTGCATGTTGATCAATGTTGTTGCTAGTGTTATAGATAATTAGATGCAATAATGGTAGTTTCACATTGTGAGGGGGATTTTTTACAAGGGAGTAATGAAAAAATAAATAATAGATCAAGAGGAAGTGCTACAAATAATACAATTAGAAATCAACAATCCAACATTTTTATTTTGTTTATTTATAAATAAGGTAGTTCATATTTGATTTATAATTTGCACAAACTTTGTTGGTGTAATACATTGCACATAGTTCTTTGTGTGAGATTTTTTGTTGGAACCTCAGATTTTGTTGGTTTATCCTCCTTATACTAGAGATAGTCGGTCATATGGTCAAATCACAACTAGAGACGGTCAATCAGTCGGATGTTCAACTCACAGATGGAGATGGTCGGGAAGGAGGGCAGCCAACATTTGATAGCATTCAATCGAGTAGTCTATGAGTATGTCAGTTAGACAGTCGAATAGCAGTCGAAGATAGTCAGTCGAAAGATCGACCTGTCGAATAATCAAATGTGTGTTGGACTAATGGATGGTCAAGTAGACTTAGTTCAATTGGAAAACTAAACAATGCAGAGTTGATCGATTCAACTCTAACCATCGACGATTATATGTGGATAAGATCTTCTTGACTCAATGAACGTTGGTTAGATATTGAGACTATAAATAAGGGACCCAATGAGTCATTATCATATAGTGAATCACAGTGAACATATATTCAATAATGAATTATGACATTTTGATCACCATGTGTTGTTCCTAAATGTTGAAACGATGTCTTTAGACACCATCGATCTTCTGTGAAGTTTTTTTCTCTTCATTTATTATGTAGATTTTGTTATTGTTCCACTCACAGTTACACCCAATCCCCAACATGGTATCAGAGTGATGTTTATACATCTCCTATTGTCTACAAATATAGTTGATTTGGATCTTTTTGTGATTGACTCTGGGCTGGTGATTTGTCGATTGTAACTCGTGGATTAGATCATATCTTTTAGATATCAAAGATGTCTTCTAATTTTGATCTAGTTGTTTTAAATGGATTGAGCTATGATATCTGAGCACCAATTATGGAAACCTTCATGAAGAGTAAAGGAATTTTGTAGTATATCATGACTATGATTCTAGACCCAACAAACAACCAAGTGAAGTTTGTTGTCAATGGAAAGAAGGATGAGGTTGTAGGGATCATCACAACCTATATTTCTCATGATATCTAGTTCCATACCAGCTGAATTTACTTCCCTCGTCAAGTTTGAAAAAAGTTGAAATCTTTGTTTGATAAATTCAATGAAATCCAAGTTATGAAGTTAGAAAAAGAGTTGATCTCTCTCAATACTAATTCCTTTTATATAATTGAGGAACACTCAGCACGTGTGAAATAGATACAGTTGAAATTAGGTAAATGTGGGAAGAATTTCCAGAAGAAATATGGGCAACTCATCATGCTAGTCCTAACAAATATGAGTGTTGAAATATTATAAATGCAAAGAATATTTAATTTATTATTGAGTTATTATCTTACAAATCAATCCCCTTTTGTGGATTGATCATGTCGAGCATTGTATAAGAACAAATCCCCTTTTTTGGATTGGTCAAACCTTAATTATATGTTGCTAATTAAGAAGTCATCCCCCAGACCTAATTAAAGTGGTTTTAACCACTAAGTGAAGAAATTGACACTGCTTGATGAAGAGACACCACCCTAGCGCCTGACATCTAGTATAAATAAGAGTGGAAGGCACCTCATTATCTCACTCACTCAAGTCACTCATCTAATGCACAAGTTTGAAGGAAGTTGCAAGTAGCCAGTTTCCTGAAGAAGGAAGAGAGAGGCACATTTCTTAGTGTTGGATATTCTCTAGTGTTTGGTATATTATATTGGCATTGTATTGGCAATCTATATTAAAGAATTTTTGCTAGTTTTTCTCCCCCATGAGGTTTCCCCGGGATAAATGTTGTGTACCTTATGATTGTGTATCTTTCATTGATCCTTCTTATGTTATTATTGTCTAGTAAATTGAAAAGAACTTAATAGTTTCTCTAAATTTAACATGGTATTAGAGCTTGAATTAAAAGAGCACCTTTCACTGTGTTACCAAAAGCATCATTTTTGTCGTATAAGAAAATTAGGGCTTTTCTTGGAAGGGAATTTTAGCCTAAAAATTATCTAGGGAAGTGCACCCTAGCCTAGCAAACTTATTGGAAGCTTGAGCACAAATTTTCAGTGGCCAGAGGCTCCAAAAAGTGAAACCTTAGTTTTCACTGGTACCAGAAAACCAAGAAACCATAACCAATGCTAGCAGTACCAATCCAAATTTACGCAGGCCCAGTTTCAAGGGGTAAAATTTGGATTTTTATAAAACAGATTGCATCAAGCTGCTCACCTTAGCCAAGCGCACCTCCTGGTAAGTTCAATTTTAATTTTTGAGCACTTTTATTTTTTTGTCATTTTCATAGCTTTGGGTCAAGATGTCTGCAAGCACCAAGCCTGTTGACAAGTTGGAAGTTGTGGATAAATTTCTTTCTTGGAAGTATAGGATTTCACTCATTCTTGAAGAGAATGACCTTGCAAGATTAAGCAAGGAAAATGTACCAGAACACATAGATGATACAACTAAAGAAAAGTACCAGAAGGATATGGTTAGGTACAAAAGAATAATTGTAGACTCTATCAAAGATCATTTTATCCCTCAAGTGGCATCTAAGAATACCCCAAAATAAATGTTTTATTCCCTAACCAGATTGTATGAAGGAAGAAACATTAACCAGAAGATGAACTTGAGGAAGAAACATTAACCAGAAGATGAACTTGAGAACTCAATTCAAGAATAAAAAGATGTAGAAAGGAGAAATAGTTCATGACTATTTCTCTAGGATCTCTCAATTCAAGGAACAACTAGAAGCAATTGGAGATACCCTATATGAATATGAACTCGTAATGACAGATCTTAATGGTCTCTATAGCCATTGGGATGCATTCATCCAAACCATTTATTCCAGAAAGGAGAAACTACAATTTGACAGTCTTTAGGAAGAATGTGTTCAAGAAGAAGCAAGAGTAGCTAACTAAGAAGCAATATTATTAAGGGATGAAGATCAAGATCTAGCTTCTCATATTGAAGGAGGAAAGAGAAGGTCTCATCTCAATAAGGAGACCCACCCACATAAGGATTCTCACTCCCCAAATAGATTCATCCATAAAGAATCTCACCCTCCAAGGAGATTATAGAAGTTCCAGAAAGGTCAAAGAAGAGAAAAGGATTTCTCCTCTTATCAATGTTAGCATTGTGACAATATGGGACATATTGCCAATAATTTTCCAGCTAGAAGATGTAATGTTCCCAAGCCAAATTTTTTGCTTGTAACACTAACTTCTCACTGTTCGTTTGTGCTTGGTTATGTCTTTGCAGGTTTACTCGTGGAGTTACGCATTAGGGTTTATATTATGATGATTATAGAAATGAAGTAACAGATATGAAACATATATCATAAAAAAAGACAAGATACAATAAGGAACACCAATATAGAGCCAATAGTGTCAGATCTGACCTTTATTTAGATAGTATATAGATCCTGTAACAAGAGATCTGGAGATTTGGAAGAAAACCCCAATAATATCAAAATGGGATGACAGTTCCTAAAATAATAGCCAATACAAATGATAATATCCTTCCACGGGAACTCTAAAGAGAATACACAAGCCTCGAAAGGACATTAGTTGTAAGAGAAGACTGATGAGAAGGAACCTTGGTCCAATGTAGGGACAAACCCTCCATACTAGATGAGTTTCTCATTGTCCTCGTAGTTGTAGACACCCTAGGTTTCGACCCTCCTCTTCATGTGCTCCAAATGCCTCAAAAATCCCCTGGAATGTATATCGGGCTACTAGAACCCCCTGTAAAAGTATCATACTGAAGGGTGAAGTTATGGCTTTCCAAATGATAAAACCCTCAATTGGTTGTGTGCCCCCCTAGTTGATTGAATCTCCAATATTTCTTCCTCACCTCTAGAGGCCTCAATTTTCTACAAAAATCACCAGAATGATAGATCAAACCAATACAGTCCCATGGTGAAGTCTCAAGATGATTTATAAATATTTGGGCCACCAAATGATGAAAACCTCCCTCTGTAGTGCACCCCTCTCTTCTCCAACCCATGTCAAGATCTAGGAAATAATCTGCTAGGAAAACCTCCTCCTGAATAGGCTAGAAATGATTCCCTGGACCATACGAAAAAAACCCAGATGTTCCTTTTCCCAAAATATTACTCCTTACTTTAGATCGAACTGATCTTCACAAGGTGGTGCGCCCTCCTATTGGAAAGCACCATAGGTTGGGCACTAGTATGCCTCTACCACTAGACCTGACCCCTGTAACACTGTAGAATGGCATGGGAGGATTGTTGCACCTCCGGGACCAAGCTTGGATCAAGAAAGGTGGGATCTTCCACCACCAAGTTGATCTCTAGGGTTTTAGTCACAAAACCCTCAAAACTTCTTGTTCTCAAGAGCCCAAATGCAAAATATGATAATACTCCATAATTCCTTAGAAGTGCACCCTTCCTTTATTTTATACCTCCAGTCTATTCTTCTGTTGAGTTAGCTAACACCTAGGTGTAACTCCTAGCTTTACTCCACCTTTTCTTTTCATTCATTGAGTTACCCTTTTTCACACAAATTCAACTCAGTAATATAACGTTGTGCTTAGAAAGTGACTTTTGGTTGAATTTGTCCCCAAGATGCATGAGAATATAGTCTAGTGGGGATGGTTATACTATTGAGTCTCTCCAAACCTCTTCATCAAGAGGTGGGGAACATTACAGTCTCCCCTGCTAGAAATTTCTTTCCCATAAGAAATTTTGGACCTGCCTCTTGAATCATTTGTTCCCCTTCCCAAGTGGCATCCTCTATGGGTAGGTTCTTCCACTTGACCAAATATTCTTGGCATCCTCTATGGGTAGGTTCTTCCACTTGACCAAATATTCTTTGATGTTTATTTTCCTCAACTTCTTCTCTCAGGATTCTAATATCTCCTCGGGTACTATTACCAACTATCCTTCTTCATCCAAAGGTGGCAATTCCTCAATAAGAATGATGTTTTTACCAATGTCTCTCTTCAAACAAGACATATCAAAAACATTGTGTATTTTGTTGCGTTGTGTTAGATCAATCTCATATGCCATAGACCCTACCTTCTTGTTGACCCTGTATGGACCAAAAAAGTGAGGTTGGGGCTTCCCTACACCACTTCTCTTAATGTATTTTTGTTTATATGGTTGAAGCCTCAAATAAACCATGTCACTGACCTAAAATGTGTGCTCCACTTTGTGCTTGTCTACCTATACCTTATGTTGATTGTGTGCCCTTTGTAGGTGGTCCTTAAATTCCTTGAGTATGTCCTGACTCGGTTGAATCCAATCATGAACCATGGGAGCCCTGTTGTCACCAAAGACGATCTCCACAAATGAGAGGGGATCATAGCTGTATAAGGATATAAATGGTGGCATACCAATGGACATATGATGGATGGTGTTATAGAAATAATCCCCCAAATGAAACCATTTAACCCATTCCTTTAGTTGCCCTGACACATAATTCTTGAGGCATCCTTCAACCCATTTGTTGACTATCTTTGTTTTTCCATATGTTTGAGGATGATAGTTGGTACTAGGTGTTAAGGCCGTACCTACCAACCTAAAGCATTCCTGCCAAAATGTGCTTATAAACCTATTATCCCTATCACTCACAATGGTTTTGGGTAAACCATGCAATCTAAAGACCTCCTAGAAGAACAGATATGCAAACTGTGTTGCATTGTAGTCTGTGGCAATGGAAAAAAAGTGTGCAAACTTAGCCAACCTATCTACTACCATGAAAATGAAATATTTTCCATGATCCTTGGGCAACCCTATGATGAAATCCATATATATGCTTTCCCATTTGTGCTCCAGGATGAGAAGTGGTTGTAGTAATCTTGTTGGGTAAGTATGTTCATCTTTGTTTACCTGGCAAGTGGTGCACTCCTTGATGTGGCACATCACATCTTCTTTCAATCCTTTCCAAGAAAATATCTCATGTATCTTCTTGTATGTCTTGATGAACCCTTAATGCCCTACTACTGGTGAATCATAACATGCTTGTAGCTCCTTGGCCTTAAAGGTTGACTTGGGGACCAAGAAAATTCGTCCCTTGTAGTATATGATGTCATCCATGATTCTAAAGTTTTCATCTTGTACCTGTCCACCCATCAACTCGCATGAAAATCTATTTTTTGAGTATTCCACCAATAGGTGGGCCTTCCAGTCCACTGGGATGTCGGTCATGGAATAAACTGATGGTCTTTTGGATAAGGCATCTGCCACCACATTATTATTCCCTTTGAAAAACTCAATGTCAAAGTCATAAGCATGGATTTTTCTTACCCATTTCTGTTTCCTCTCATTTAAGTCCTTCTGATCCAGGAAGTACTTGAGGTTGTTTTGATATGTCCTCATGACAAACTTTGCCCCAACCAAATATTTCTTGAACTTAGCCAATGCATGCATGATGGATAGCATCTCTTTGTCATAGATGGTGTAGAGGAGCTCATGACCTCTAAATTTTAGGCTTTCATAAAAAATAGGGTGCCTATTCTACATAAGCACTTCTCCAATGCCTTCCCCTGAGGCATCACACTCTACTATGAAAGATTGTGTGAAATATGGTAGGGCCAATACTAGACACGTACTCATCACCTTCTTCATTTTGTCAAATGTCAAATGTGCTTCTGGACTCCACTTGAATTCCCTTTTCTTGGTCAAATCGTTGAAAGGTGCTCAAAGTTGAGAGAATCCCTTGACAAACCTTATGTAATATCAACAGATGCCCAAAAACCGCTTCAGTTCTGTGAGTGTATTATGTGTGGGCCAGTCAAGAATAGCTTGTATATTCTCTTGGTGTACCTATACCCCCTTCACTCGAATGATGTGCCCTAAATAAAGGACCTCTGTCATTTCAAACTCACATTTGGATTCCTTATCATATAAGGATTTATCTTCCATGATATCCAAAATATGCTCTACATGTTGAAGGTTCTCCTCCCAAGTTTTGTTATAGATCAACAAGTCATCAAAGAAGACTATGATGAACTTCCTCAGTTTCTTGTTGAAAACATGATTCATGTAATATTGGAAGGTGGTTGGCACATTATTTAGCCTAAAAGGAATCAACAATAACTCATAGTGTCCATAGTGACATCAGAAAGCGATGTTGGGGACAACTTGCTCCCTCATCTTTATCTAATGATATCCAGAGCACAAAGCAATATTTGTGAAGTATACAACCCCATGGAGCTCATATAATAGCTAATCAATCCTCAGGATGGGGTATCTATTTTTTATTGTCTTCTTATTTAAATCCTTGTAGTCAATACACATGTGCATGGTCCCATCCTTCTTTTTCACCAATACCACTGAAGATGCAAAGGGACTGGAACTTGGCCTAATGTGGCCCATGTCTAATATCTCTTTGATAGCCTTTTCAATATCATATTTATATTTCTTTGGGTACCTATAGGGAGTGGTGATGATGGGTTTTTCACCCTCCTCCAACTCTATGATGTGCTCAAACCCTCTATCTACTGGTTCTCCTGGTGGTATGGGCTCAAAGACCTTGTTGTGCATGTCAATGATTATCTAGATCTCTGGTGAGTAGTGAGTTTCCCCTTTATTATCCACCCTAACCAATATCCTACACTCTTCTGCATAATCAATGTATTCCCTCATGAAGATGGCCTCCATCCGCTTTGTTGTCACCTCTCTCAGTGTGTTGCATGTCATGCCCATGAGAACCACCCTTTTCCCATTTTCCTCGGTAAGATACATCTCCCTAGTCTTGTAATTTGTAGTGATTGGCCCCAATGTACTAATCCATTGTACTTCAGGGATGATGTTGGTGTCTGGAAGGTCCATAACATAGAAATCCTATGCCAAATCATGCCTACCCAAGGTAAGCTTCATTCCCAGAATGTATATGTCACAAGGCATAGTGCGCCCCCTACTACCTCCACATGAAATCTCTCAAACTCAATTGTAGGTGTGTGTCTCCTTTGCAGTAGGGATGAATCAATGAATTTTTATGAAGCACCCCCATTGATGAGAATTGAGACCTTCTACCCTTGTAGCACCCCTATCATCCTGAAAATGTTGAATTTAGGTACCCCGTTGATGGATGCTAGTGTCACCTTCTCATTTGTTGCAAGGTCATGACTTGCATCCTCCTCTTCTGTGTTTCCTATGGGATATGCCTCTATGGTCTGTAGATGGCTGAAATATTCCTCCTCCTCATCATATGAGATCACCTCAATGTAGTGATATTTTCCCTTGCCCATGCATTTGTGTGTTGGATCCCAAGGCTCTTTACAGATGAAGCACAACTACTTCCTTCTCAATTCCCTCCTAGTGGTCTCATCCATTCTACCTTGACCTGGTCAAACCCCCTTTGGTCTCTCCCTCCTTGGTTCATAGGAGGTATTTGGTCTCTACCCCCTTGGTTTAGAGGAGGTCTAGGGGTAAATTTCATATTTGTTGCTAATCCCATGTCCCTAGTCTTCCATATCGCATCATGTAAGTTGGAAGGATTAAAATCCTTAACCCAACCCCTTAAGGGCTCCACCAACCCCTCTGTGAAGAGAATCATAAGTTTTGCTTGAGACACATCCTACACCATAACTGCTATCCCCTTAAACTATTATATGTATACCCCCAGTGATCCTATCTATCTAAGTTGGGTGAGTTCCGTAAAAGGTAGCTTTGGATCCCCCAGGTCAAACCTGTCAATGAGTCTCTGTGTAAACTATGTATAAGATGTGATATGATTATGACCCAGTGTATTCAACCCATGGTACCACCAATCATGATCCTTTCCCTCCATTTACATGGTGGAAAAATTGATGGCATCCATCTCTCTCATGGGGTTAAGTCGTAGGTAGGTATAAAGTTTATGCACCCATTCTTGCACAATCACCTTGGAAGATCCATCAAAGTAGAGGATTTCCATCTTTCCTACCCGACGCTCCAATTCATAGTTAGGCCTTTGATATTGTTTAGGCTTACCCCTAAACTTGATTCCACAATATTGATCCAGTGTGACTTTCCTCTGGAACCCTATACTCAATGCATGATATTCCCTAGCATACTTCTCAAAGTTGTCCTCAATTTCATCCTCATAGTTGCATTGTGCCTGGTTATCCAAGAATGTGGGTAAGTAGGCTCTAGGTTTGGCCCTACTGTGTGTTGTCTCCTGAGGAGCTCCACCTCCATAAATCTTTCCCTCAGTGTGATAATGAGGGCTATTCTCTTGATGAGGTCTAGTTCCCCCATGAGACCCACTGGCTTCTATGTTTGCATAAATTTATGGTCCCTTTCCTGCATGGGTCATCTATAATAGGAGTTGTGAAATATTATCATGGATGGAATTTACTCTTTTCAAGGTCTCCCTCATTTCAAATTGTCCCCTACACATTGCTTCCTGATTCTCCTGCAGATGGTGCACAAGTGCACTTTCTGTCTGATTTATGGAGTGTTGTAACTCCTTTGCAAAACCTACGAACTTGTGGTTCATTATCCTCAACTGAACCCTCCATCTCTACCTTTGTTTCACCTATCTGCTTCATGCATCTACCCATGTAAATACCACTGAAATTCTTCATGCTTTAATCCCCACTCGTTGGGAGGATCAACTCTTTGATACCACTATAATTTTCCCAAGCCAAAAACAATTCTTGGAACACTAACTACTCACTGTTTGTTTGTGTTTGGTTATGTGTTCGCAAGTTTACTCATGAAGTTGCACATTAGGGTTTATATTATGATGATTATAGAAATGAAGTAACAGATATGAAGAATATATCATAAACAAAGATAAGATACAATAAGGAGCACCAATATTGAGCCAATAATGTCAGATCTGGCCTTTATTTAGATAGTAGATAGATCCTGTAACAAAAGATCTATAGATCTGGAAGAAAACCCCAATAATTTCAGAAAGGGATCACAGTTTCTATAATAATATCCAATACAAATGATAATATCCTTCCACAAGAACTCTTAAGAGAAGATACACACCTCCAAAGGACAATAGTTGCTAGAGAATATTGATGAGAAGGAACCCTAGTCCAATGTAGTGTCAAACCCTCCAAACTGGCTAATTTGTGCACTACCTGGTAGATGTAGACACCCTAGGTTTCACCCCTCCTTTTCTTGTGCTCCAAATGCCTCAAAATCCCCCAGAATGTAGAGTGGGCTATTAGAACCCCCCTGGAAAAGTATCAGATTGAAGGGTGAAATTTTGGCTCTCCAAATGAGAAAACCCTCAACTAGTTTGCACCCCCATGGTTAACTGAATCTCCAATATTTCAGCCTCAACTCTAGAGGCCTCCAACTACTAAAAAAATCATCAGAATGATAGCTCAGGCCAATACAATCCCATTGGTGAAGTCTTAATATGATCTGTAAATATATAGGCCACCAAATGATGAAAATCTCCCTATATAGTGCGCTCCTCTCTTCTCCAACTCATGTTGTTGACACAAGGGCAGACCTGGGGTTCAGTACAAGAGTGCACCAGTAAGCCCTATCTACTGGCCCTTTCGACAAAACTTGCAAAGCAGATGCAGTCTCACCCAAAGCAGCTAAGAGGGGGGTTGCAGGACAGAGATGTCTACTACCAGGGGAATATCAAGTGGAACTAATACAACAATAATGTAGCATTCATGTGTCACTTATCAACTAGATCTACTCTGCGTAGTTATATATCTGATCTAACACAATAATGCAAATGACAACATAACAATGACAGGAATCCAAGCATCAATCACACATACAACACAAAATGTATGTGGTTCACCCTCTCTCTAGGGCTACGTCCACAGAAATGTGCTTATGATATATTAAGATAAAGCTTACAGTTATGATCTACGCTCTAGCCAACATATCCTCTCTCTTATTCTCTCCCCTTCTTGCACACCCAATTGTAGGATCTGATCTTCGCACCCAGCTAAAGATCTTACAATACTATAAGGCTCTCACTCTTAGCACTTCTCTCTCTCATAGTACAATAATCTCTCAATCAACAACAATCAATAGCAATACCCAATGCTACTACTCTCTCGACCTAGGTCCTCTCGACCTCTATTTATACATTACAATCCCTCACTGTCAGCCTTAGGTCAAAACCTAGGTGTTAAAAACCCTAATTACCCAAAACCCTAGGTGTTTAAAACCCTAGGTCAACTTGACCCACGTTTTTCGAGCTTCACCAGCCTGTCTTTCCTTCCTCATCGCATGGTGCTCCAAAGCATCCAATGGTGGCCTCCTCTTCTTTCTGGTTTGTCCACGATTCTTTTCTCTTGGTGATGTGTCATCCTTAATCTCCTCATTCAATGGATTGCTTTTTCGTACTTCACTCCATATTTTCTTCTCTTTTGCTTACTTTGACCCAGTGATAGTCATTGTGTTTCCTACGCAGTTCTCGTTTTACCTTTTCTTCCTTGATCTATGATTCCTTCCATAACCAAGGGCCAACAAGCCCCCAACACTCACTTGTGACTCATCCCGAGGCACTTTAATTCTGATCCTTCCATGTCACTTTGACTTTGGACTACGGAGTGCAGCCTTTGATTTCTTCTCCATGTCTCCTTCCCATCCTTGTGCAGACTGTATTTTCTATGTCTGGTACCCAGTTTCAACTGCACTTGGTACCTAGACACTTTTATTTCTTGATTTTACTTAGAGCTGCAAGGAAGTTGGTTTTCATAGTACAACTTCAATCAATTCCCATTTACTAATCCCTCTTTTCATTCTCCCTTCAATGTCTTTAGTTGCACAGCTCCTCCTTCTATAACATAGGCGATCTCATATGGTCCAATCCAATGCGTTATGAACTTCCCTAGATGTCATATAAATTTACTGTCATACACCAGTACTAAATCACCTTGCTTAAACACCTTCTTCTTGATGTGTCTGTCATGATAGGCCTTCTCTCTTTCCTTTTGTACCTGCTGATGGAATCCTGCAATAAATATGTCTTCTTCTAGTTCAACCAGTTGGGCAAGCCTCTCACGAGCAGCCCCAGTATCATCCATGTCTATAAATGCAACAATTATTAATCTCGGTACCAAGTACTCCATCGGGACAACAGCTTCAAGGCCATAAACCAACTTGAAAGGGGTCTACATTGTTAATTTCTTGCAAGTGGTTCTATAAGCCCAGAGTACTACTGGTACTCTTAAATCCCAGTCATCCTTGTTCACACTACAAATCTTTGTCAACATTGTCTCCAATATTTTGTTGAATGCTTCAACCATTTTGTTTGCTTGTGAATGGTAATGTGTACTCTTCTGATGGTGGACTGCAAATTCTTCAGTCAGGGATTCAACTGTCTTGTTGATGAAATGAGTGCCTTGATCTCTCATAAGGGTCTTAGGGCATCCAAACCTGGTTATTATGTCATCAAATATAAAACGTGCAGTTGTAGTTTCACTACAGTCCTTGACTGCTCTTGCTTCGACCCATCTAGTCAGGTATTTTGTCGCAGTGATAATATAACTTGCGCCTGTGTGCTTTCCTGGTGGGTTTATAGGTCCCACGAAGTCAATGACCCACTTTTCAAATTATTGTAGGGTCATCTATGGTGCTAGTGGAATTTTGTCTCTTCTGGATGGTTGTCCAACTCTCTGGCATACATCACAAGCTCTGGTATACTCTTTAGCATCTCTGTGTAAGGTAGGCCACCAAAGGGCAGCTCACAGAACCTTCTACGCAGTAGCTTTTCTTGCGTAATGTCCTCCTATGATGCCTTCATGAGCTTCTATGAGGATCACTGAGCACTCTGCTTCCATCACAAATCTTCTTAGTATCTTGTTAGGTCCCATATTATATAGTTGACCATCTATAAGTGAATAGTCTACAGTGCACACCACTAGCTATTTCTTCTAGGAAATTGTATACTCACTTGAAGCCATTCCTGTTGACAGGAATTGGACTATGTCTATGAAGTGGTCATCCATCTTCCTGATGGAAAGTAGTTGTGCATCCGGTAGTGTGTCCTCCAAACTGATGGGTTCTTTGCCATGTTTTAACCTCGACATATGGTCAAGTCCCTTGTTCATTCTTCTTGGATTAACTATGATCTCAAAATCATATTCTTGAAATAGGAGAATCCATCTGCATAATCACCCCCCCCCAACACTGGCTTGTTGACCAGGTACTTCAACGTAGAGTGATCAATAAACATTTTAAAGTTTCCTCCCAACAAGTAGTGGCAGAATTTTTGTAATGCATACACCATGGCTAATCCTTCTCTCTCTATAGTGGTGTAATTAATTTCAGTTGTGGATAGATTTCTGCTGGCAAATGCTAATGGATGATCAATTTCCCCTTCTCTAGGTTGCGCTAGTACTGATCCTAATGCAATGGAAGACACATCAACATGCACATGAAATTCCTTGCTCCAATCTAGAAAGGCCAGAATAGGCGCAATCATCATCTTGTGTTTCAGTGTGTTGAAGCTCTGCTAGCATTTTTCTGTCCAACCAAACTGACAGTCTTTCTTTAATAAATTCTCCATCAGTGCAGTAATCTAAGCATATCCTTTGATAAAAATTTTGTAATAGCCAGTATGTCCTAGCGTAGTGTGCAGTTGTTTGACTGAGGTAGGAGGTGGAAAATCAACTATAATTACAATTTTGGATGGGTCCACCAACAATCCTTTCTTGCATACAATATGACCTAATAGTACTCCAAATGGTGAGAAGAAGATGCACTTCTTAAAATTCAAAGCAATTTCACATTGCCTGCATTTATCCAACATTAGCCGTAGACATTCAATATGGTTTTTCAGCAAACTAAAAATAGTCCAGTCATCAAAATAGGCTTCTAAGAAATTATGCAAAAATTCTTTGAATGCTTCGACCACCACCCTATAAAAGATGGCTAGGGAATTCTTTAGTCCAAATGGCATCACTGCGTATTGGTAGGATCCCCATTCTGTGGAAAATGTGGTCTTGTGGTGGTCCTCTTTAGCAATCTAGATCTGATGATATCCTGAAAACCCATCTGTAAAAGAATATACCTCCTGGCCTCCCACATTGTCTAATACTTCATCGGTGAATGGTGTAGGGAAGGGGTCATGCAAAGAGGCATCGTTCAACTTTCTGAGGTCCACACATATTTTGATCTCACCTGTCTTCTTGTATTGTACTACCATAGGGCTGATCCACTCTGACTCTTCGATAGGTTCAATAATCCCTGCTTCCAGCATTTTGTCGAGCTCAATATTCACTTTTTCCTTATATTTCGGGTTCAATCTGTAGGGTCTTTTCTTGACTGGCTTTGCATCTAGTTTCAAAGGTATTCTCATCTCTCCCATAGGTCCTTTGATACCCTTCATATCAGTGAACTTGGTTGGGAACAAGTCCTGATACTTGTGCAGTAATTCTGTAATTTTGTCAATGGTAGCAGCATCCCAGTAATCTCCGACATTGGCAAGATTTGGTGTCTCCTCTATCCTAATATTGACTTTCTTTATCTTGATATGTTTTCCAATGAATGGTAGTTCAACTCATGGTCCTTCCATGTCCCTGTGGTCTTCTGTCTCAGCAATGTTTACCTTCCTTGGATCATCATCTTCGTCGGTATTAATGTTGTAACATCCTTGTAATTTATGGAATGGCGTAGTCCATTTTTCCTCTTCTTGCTCCAAAGGGAGGCTATACGCCTCCTTAAATAATTTCTTCCTCGCAATATTTAATGCTTTATCTACTGAAGGAAATTCACTTTAAAAAAAAAAGGTGGTTACAAAATTATGAAGCATACCTTCACAATCTGTGGTGATAAGGTGCAGCTCCGCTTGAAGGTACCAGTTAATAGGGGTTGTGTCAAGCATTTTAATGAATCTGTGTACTCATTGTTCTCGAGGAATGTCACTCCAGGCCTCTTCACATATTCTTACATGGTCCTTTGGGCAGATTCAACCTGTGTACCTCACTTCGTAGCTTCCTACTTGTTCTGAAAACCGCATTGTCATCAAGGTCCGACATTGTGTCGAGTCTGTGATATTTCTTTTATGTGTCCCCCACCATCTTTCTGGTGTAGCTTTCAAGGCCTCGTCCATAGCCAACAACCTCTGTTGTGCTGGTACAATTTCTTGAAATTCCATCAAGAAGGATTCTAAAGGATTTAGACCATCAAAAGTAGGTAAGTTACTTACTGTTGTACCAATCCAATGAACTTCTCTGGTCAGTCGAGTACATCTCCTTGTGGATACTTCATACATATGGTTCTGCCAGTTCTCCAATGCTTCTTCTAAATCTGATGAACACACGTTGTCACTTCACCATCTTATATTCCCATCGACAGTAGGGTTGATATAATCCTATTGTCTAGCTGTTAATTTATAGATGTTTTCCAGCTCATATGCATAGTATTCTTCTTTGATGGGATCTGTATATCTCAGACCTTCATCTGGATCTAAGGGTGTAATGACCCTAAGGCCATATCCTTCAAATGTCATGTGTCTTTTCTTTAAATCGACCACAATAAAATTTTTGAAGGCCCAATCAATTCCTAGTAATGCAGGGTAAGGGCAGCTATCATCAATAATTTCAATTACCTCAAAGTCTGCAAAGGTTCTAACTCTGTCGATGTCCACAAGGACATGCTATGTCCAAATGGGTTGATGACTTGATGATTAGCCATGTGAATCGTGATAGGGGAATATATCATCTTGGGTTTTCCCATCAGTGACCAAGTTTGCTTCCTCATGATGTTGACCTCCGACCCTAAGTCGAGGACCACAGAGTCTATATCATACTCTCCTATTTGAGCATTCAAATGTAATTATTTGTTTGTTCTTCTCTTCTTACCAATCTGGTGTACTGACCTATTCAGAAAGGGGTCTACCTTTCCTATCTCATACTGCCTGATGAGGTTTTGTAGATCTTGTACAACTTTCTCATCCTGTATTAATTTAAGACAAGTGTACAAAAATTTGATGAGCATACTTACCTCTTTTCCTTCTTTATGCGCAGCCAATTGATCAAATGCCTGAGGCATTTCGTACTCTTTTACTTCTGGTTTCATTCTAGATGAGGATCCTTGGTTCCTCTTGAACTCATGTCTTTCTTCCTCAAATATTCGTCTTTCTTTCTTTGCATCAAAATCCAGAGTCTTCTCCTCATATTTCCTTATACCTGAATCTTATGCGATCTTTCTTTGGGTTGTTCTATCCTCTCCTGTAGCAGCACCTCCTCGAGTAATAAAAATGACTCTAGGATCGGTTCTACGAGGTTCAGCATATATCAGTTGTACATGTGGGTTCTGTTGGGGTCCTTGTCTTTCTTGAAGCTTAGCCAGTAGCACAGGGCATTCCTCTATGACATGCTCGAAGGAGTTACAATAAATGCAGGTTGTGAAAGGATTCTAACAATCCCTGGCTAAGTGTCCTAGCTGCATGCAGTTATAACATATTATTTTTCCTCGGCCTCAGCCCATACCTCCTCCTCGTCCTCATCCTTTGTATCCACTGCGAGGATTGAAATTTCCTCTCCCTGGAGAGTTGTACTGCAGAGTTTTTCCTTCTTGTTTTACTTCACCTTGAATCTTGTATATGTCCCTCAACCTCTCATGCATGATATCGTAATCTCTACAATCTCGATCATCATGCCCCATTGATTTACAGAATGTGTAATACAAGTTTGTGGGTGTCTGAACAAACTTTTTTATGTAATAGCACTCACCTGGGTGAAGCCTATTTCTGCACACATCACACCAGGGCAAGTTAACTTGCTTCAAGGGGCTCGACGCTCCTCAGGCCAAATACTCATGAAATAAGGGACAATGTTCCTTATCCTGACCTTTTGATCTGCATCTTACACACTAGACATCTTCCCTTTTGTCTTTTCCTTATCTTTCTTCATATCCTCTACCTGTAAAGACAAACTGGTTAGCTTACTGAAGATCTGGATCATGCCTGAGCTTGATTCTCCCATAGGTGCTAATTCAAGCTTCATGGCGATTTCCAAATCTTCTACCTGTGATGCAATCTTCTATTGCATTAGAGGGACTCTAATGTGTGGTAACAACGCAATGATGAACCATTCTTTGTTTTGTTCATCGGGGATCTGAAAATTTAATTGGCCTGCTAGGGTCTTGAATCTTTGTTCGAACTCCCAAACAGGTTCTGCTACCTTTTGTTTGATCTCTTTTAGCTCTGTAATACATTGTGACTCCAAATTAGGTTTATTAAAATCTGCAATCATTGCATTCTTGATCTCGTTCAGTGGCTTAGGTTGTGTCAGTCCTTGGACAAGTTTCATGTACTAGCTTAGTGTGTGGTCCCTTAGCATAGTGTTGAACTGGGTTATCTTGATGGCTTCGTCAGTGATACTTTTAATATTCCATATGGATTTACAGAGAAACCAATTTTCATCTGGATCTTTAGATCCATCTCCTCTAAATATAGGGAGCCTCATTTCATCTACCATAGACCTAACTAGGCTTCTTGTCTGAGTAGATGTTAGGCTACCAGTCACAGTGCTCTGAGGACTCTGGTGGTTCTGACTATTCTAACTGCTAGGTACTATTGAGACAATAGGATGATTAATGTTACTTACTTCAATAGTCCACATAGTTCCTGAGGTTTTTGTATCACTTTGGTGAAGTTCTTCAGCTTCCCCTTCTTTTGTTCTAGTGGGCTCTGAATGTTCTTCGTCAGTTAGATCTACCTCTTCTTCATAGTTTTCCTTAAACAGTTCTCAAGGTGAACCCCTCGGAATGCTTTCCCACTGTGCGTATGTCCTGTTTCTGTGTCGCTATCGCTGTCTGAGATCTTGAACAATAGCCTTTTCAGGTCTGATCAATCTACTATATCTTCAAGATGTGGTTTTCATGCAAGAGCATCTTGATTCTTAGCTTCATAAAGTACAAAAATTTTCCTCTGGGTCCTTTGAAAAAGTATCTCTCGGCTTGGCTATATGATTAGGTTTTTTCAACAAAAAACTCGGTGATATACCCTCCAATGGTAATATCAAACCAATGATCTACTGCTCTAGATACAACATTGTCAACTCTCTTGACCTTCTGGATCAGTGCCAGTGTCTGAACCACAGGAGGTCTAGATATGATCTCGAACTAGGTATCGGGTAACCTATCCAACCACTCAAACAACTCCTAGTGGATTCCTCCAAAGATGATCCTGTGAATGTCTGTGAAGATGTATCTTTGTAGCCAATATTCAGTACTCAGTTTAGGGTTCCTGTTCTTGGCTTCAATGAAGTCCCTCTCATGATCCTCTATCCACTTTTAAATCTCGGTCTTTGATTTGAACCACATTTACATTCCCTTAAAAATATTCTCATCCTGACAATGGAACCATTTTTTGGAACAGGGGAAGACCCAGGGTTCACTCCAAGAGCGCACCAACAAGCCCTAGCTATTGGCCCTTTCAGCAACACCTGCAAAGAAGATGCAGTCTCACGCGAAGCAACTAAGAGGGGGGTTGCAGGACAAAGATGTCTACGACCATAGGAATATCAAGTGGAACTAATACAACAATAATGTAGCATTCATGTGTCACTTATCAACTAGATCTACTATGCGTAGCTATAGATCTGATCTAACATAATAATGCAAATGACAACATAACAATGACAGGAATCCAGACATCAATCACACATACAACACAAAATGTATGCGGTTCACCCTCTCTCTAAGGCTATGTCCACATAATTGTTCTTATGATATATTAAGTTAAATCTTACAGTTCTGATCTGTGCTCTAGCCATCAGATCCTCTCTCTTCTTCTCTCCCCTTCCTGCGCACCCAGTTGGAGGATCTGATCTTCACACCCAGCTGAAGATCTTACAATACTAGAAGGATCTCACTCTCAGCACTTCTCTCTCTCACAATACAATAATCTCTCAATACACCACAATCAATAGCAATACCCAATGCTACTACTCTCTTGACCTAGGTCCTCTCGACCTCTATTTATACATTACAATCCCTCACCGACAGCCTTAGGTTGAAGCCTAGGTGTTAAAAACCCTAATTACCCAAAACCCTAGGTCAACTTGACCTGTGTTTTCCGGGCTTCACCAGCCTATCTTTCCTTCCTCGTCACACAGTGCTCCAAAGCATCCAATGGTAGCCTCCTCTGCTTACTAAGTTGTCCACAATTCTTTTCTCTTGTTGATCTGTCATCCTTAATCTCCTCATTCAATGACTTGCTTTTCCATACTTCGCTCCATCTTTTATGTTATTTTTCTTACTTCAACCCAGTGACAATCACTGTGCTTCCCATGTAGTTCTCGTTTTACCTTTTATTCCTTGATCTTCGCTTCCTTCCATAACCAAGGTCCAACACATGCCAAGATCTAGGAAATAATATGCTAGGGAAACCTTCTCCTGAATAGACTAGAAATGATGCCCTGGACCAAATGAAGAAAACCCATATTTTCCTTTTCCCAAAATTTTCCTCCTTACTTCATATCGAAGTGATCTTCACAAGGTGGTGCGCCCTTTTGCTAGAAACCCCCTTAGGTTGCACACTAGTATGCCTTTTCCACTAGATCTGACCCCTGTAACACTGTATAATGGTGTGGGAGGATTGTTGCACCCATGGGACCAAGATTGGATTAATAAAGGTGGTATCTTCCACCACCGAGTTGATCTCTAGGGTTTTAGTCACAAAACCCTCAAAATTTCTTGTGCTCAAGAGCCTAAATGAAAAATATGATAATAATACAAAATGACTTAGAAGTGTGCCCTTACTTTCTTCTATACCTCCATCTACCCTTCTGTTGAGTTAATTAACCCCTAGGGTTAACTCCTAGCTTTACTCCACCTGTTATTTTCTTTCATTGAGTTACCCTTTTCACAAACTCAACTTAGTAATATAATGTTGTGCTTAGAAAGTGACTTCTGGTTGAATTTTTCCCCATGATGCATCAGAATATAGTCTAGTGGGGATGCATGAACTATTAATTCTCTCAAAACCTATTCATCAAGAGGTGGGGGACATTACAGAAGAGAAGAATACAAGAAGAGAAATAACAAAATACACCATGCCCATGCAGTTGAAGATGATGAGTCACCCATGAAGATGATTAAAGAAAAGATAGAAGATTATGTCTTATTTTATGCCCTCTAAGGATCAATATCACCTAGAGAGGACACTTGGCCCATAGATAGTGGTGCTTCTAATCACATGATAGGTCAGAGAGACATTCTCTCTAGCCTCATAGAAAGGAAATTTCCCTAGAAAGTTACACTTGGAGATGGTTACCAGTACCCTATCAAAGGAGTGGGATAGTCCACCTACAAAATTGATTCAGGGAACCCAATCAAGATGAAGGATGTATTATATGTACCAGGTTTGACAAAGAATTTTCTTTCTATCTCATTGTTGGCCCTTGACCAAGTTTTGAGGATCCTTGGTCAGGTTTGACCTATTTTTGGGACTTCGATAGGCTGTCGAAGGCGGAGGGCAAGACAAAGTGGAGATTGTGGGATCTCGTCCCTTTTTAGGGCCCTTTTTTGGATTTGAGATTATGAAATGGGTATGGGGATGTTGTCCCATGGGTTTACCCATGTTTAGGCCCATTTTGTAATGTATAAATAAGTAGCTAGGCAATGTAACAAGAGGCCAGCATGCTAGGTGCTAAATTTCAATCTACATGATCAAAAGTGTTAAGTGTTGAGTAGAGATTGATTTTGTGCATATTGTATGAGGCTTGCAAATCTCAGTGCAAGTGAGTGTAAGAGATTGAGAAGAGGATTAGTGTTGTAACCTAGCCCAAGGAAGGAGGATCTAGAGAGGTGAGAAGATCTCCTGTCTGTTGCGGAGTAGGTTTTATGTGGCTCTGTGCATGTAACTGATTGAAGAAGCTAATAAAGAAGACAAAGAGTTGGTGAACATAGCCCCAGGGTGGGGGTGAACCATGTACATGTTGTGTTGCTCTTCTTTGTGTGATGTATTGATGTGTTTATATGTTAACTTTCTTAGTTCTTCGATATAGATGAATGGTAGATAGATATGTTAATGATGTGTGCTTAATAGTATGGATCTGGCCTATGTGGATGTGCTTAGTGCTTGAATATAGTAGATCTGGTTAAATACTGCAATGCTCTGTAATTAGGGTTTAACTGCGCTGTAAACTAAGACTGGATATTGATGAACTATAACTGGTAAGTGCCCTGTTAAGGTGTTACAGTCACAGATATGTGTCCCAGCTAAGGTTGCAAACACTGGAGTCCTACAACCACCCCTGCTTCTACCTCAAGTGAGACTTCATCTTCTTCGCAGGTGTTTCCAAAAGGGTCGGTAGTTAGGGTTTTGTTGGTGTGTTTTTGTAGCGTTGAACCCTGGGTCTACCCCTGTGCCAACAAATGGTTTCATTGTTGGGACTGAAACTGTGATTGTTGGAAACTAAGGAAAGACAATCTTTGTGTGATCAGGGGATCAAATTTTGCTCAAAAAATTCAAAGTTCTTGGAATCGCTTCAAACAGGACGAGAGCGTAGGCCTAATCATTGCAAACCCAATGCAACTCATTTCGTCTCAAACAAACGTCGGGAGCGAGAGATATCACAATCTATTTGGAATGTCAAATAGGAAAAAAAAGGACGCTGACTATACAGTCGGTACAGTCCGTATAGGCTGACGTGGTAGGGCCATACGATCGTACGCTGACATGGCAGAGGTGACATGGAAATCATTTATTGGCTGACAATTGGTCGAATTGGGAGGCGACATGTGGCATTGTTTGGTCAAATGATTGGGTGCCACATGGCTCAATCATGGGCTGCCACATGGCACCCCGGTATTAGCTATTGGTTGTTTGTCAAAATACATTGGAGTCTGTGGGGTTCAACCCCCGGATGTTAAGGTCCTAACCCACACATAGGTAGATCAATGTATTCGGATGTAATAAAGGTCAATATTAATAAGGCCTTTCAATAAAATAGAATAAGGAGGATGTAAGAAGACCTAATAGAAGCTTCCGCTTCTAGAAGGATCTTCCTCTAGATGCTTCTCTTAATAGACATATTTAGTATAAATAAGGGGCGAGGGTATGTGAACCCTAGCTTGGAGATTATTGTAATAGAGCACTGCTCGACTGGAGGTTGCTCTCTCGAAGAGGTCTATGAACATTGCTTTCTGAATCAAAGTGCTTTTATATTGCTATTCCGTATATCATTTATGTGTATTGTGAATATTATGCTGGATATTTTACTGTTATTCTGCCATTACTAGAATTTTATTTATGTTCTGCATATTTTATATATCTGGTATCTTGCAAGTGGTATCAGAGCACTTTAGTGGTATCAGAGCACTTTCCTTGGCAGAAATTGTGGGTATTTTTTTTTCCATGGTAGAGACATATTCTGGCATCTTTAAGCCATAGAGATCTATCGTTACACACATAAACCCGCGGTTGAGGGATTCATACACACAGGAAATACAAGTGGTTCTTAAGCACACATCTGTTGGCCACCCTTGTAACCCCTATTGGTACCCCTTCAAGTGGTAGCGCATCAGACAACACCTGTGTACGGATCAACCTAGATTTCCTGAAGCCCTTTTTAGATAAACCTATCGGTCGCTGGATTGTTATAGTGTCACCGAGAATAACACTCGAGAAGATACTCTCTAGTACCTAGGTAGTCGGGTAGTACGGCTAAGGGTACGGTCTATCCTCCTTAGTTAGTGCCCTCAGATATTGGGTCGAGTACTACTATTGGACCCCGCACATATATCAGAGAGATATAGCACAGGGCAAACCCTTGTCTGTAGAACCCTTAAATACCTAACCCTTGGGGAACATAAATAGCAACATAAACAAATTAAACCGGCGAGATCCATTGATGCACATCTGTGTTTGGGTTGCTAAGTAAATACTCTTTGGTTCAGAATTTGGGGATTTCAGCACTGCAGCATTCTTCAAACCAAAGCATAACCCCACAGCTGTAAAAAAAACAAAAAAAAAATTATGGAAATTTTTTCACCATTATTTGAGACCTATTCCATTAGATTCATCTCTTCTCCCTTATCACTTTCATCCATATCATTTTTCTACAAAAATTTCTGACCCCGCCCACTCCCTTTTCAATTCACCCATCATCATGGCCCATACCCGTAACCAAGAACTAGAGTCTCGCTTCAACACCCTGCAATCTAGTTTACATGAGACCCAACAAGAAGTGCAACAACTCAGTGCTACTATTGCCTCCCGTGATGCCTCCATGAATGCATCTGTAAATGTATCTGTGCAGTCCACAATGGCAGAAGTCAAACACGAACTGACCACCCAGCTTGAATATATCTTTGCATCACTCTGCACCAAACTCAAGCTCTCTACCCATGACTCTTTTCCTAATGCACATAAAAAGATTGAAGGTGAAACTTCTTCCCATTCCTTTCAACCCCGTCACTTTCAAAGGGACATACGCCTTCCACAGGTGGATGTAACCAAATTTGATGGCTCAGACCCC
This sequence comes from Picea abies, assembly GCA_900067695.1. Taxonomy (NCBI): domain Eukaryota; kingdom Viridiplantae; phylum Streptophyta; class Pinopsida; order Pinales; family Pinaceae; genus Picea; species Picea abies. The sequence goes on along the minus strand of CBVK0101262769.1, from coordinate 15,578 downwards.
ACTGGTTGGGTCACACAAAACACAAATGGAACATTATTTCTCTCTCTACAACATTACAGATGACTTGGCAAAACTCCGATATGGTGTTCTCCATCTAGATCAAGAACGCTGGCACTGGTGGCAATGGAGAAAAACTTCCCGTCAAGGGTATATTGCTTGGACCCAATTTGTTGCTGAGCTTTATGAATGCTTTGACATTGACACCAACCATTTGGGCCATTTGAAAAAATTGAAGCAATCAGGCACAGTCGAAGACTTCATAACTGCATTTGAGCGTCTGGCTTTTCGAACAGAGGGCATGACTGATGCTTTCTTTCAAGAGTGTTTTATCAATGGCCTCAAGGAGGAGATTCAGGCCCATGTCCTCATGGCTCAACCTACAACTTGGGTAGAGGCTACCAAAAAAGATAAAGAAGCACAACAAATTGTTTCCTCTCAAAACCATAAGCCTTCCTTCATCCTGCGCCCTAAACCAGTAAACCCCATTACTCCCTCCGCCCCATTAAAAATCCAAAAATTGACCAGGGCTGAAATGGTTGAACGCCAACTCAAAGGCCTCTGTTATAATTGTGATGACAAATATTTCCTAGGCCACAAATGTAAGGAACAAAATCTCTTTAGGGCCATCTCTGAGGATATTCAGGAAGAAGATGTTGACACCCCCCCTGTTCTAGAGTCACCAGAATTTTCTGACATAAACCCTCCCTCTGACCCTCCCAAAGTGGAACCAATCATTTCCCTCAATGCTCTCATCAGCTTCTCTACTCCCCAAACCCTCAAGTTAATCAGTTACATCAAGCACCGAAAGGTCATGATATTGGTTGATAGTGGCAGCACCCACACTTTTATTCATCACCGCATTGCCCAAGAAACCCATTGCTACATTCATGCTGTCAACAATTTCCAAATCATGATTGCCAATGGTGGTTCTATGAAATGTGGAGGGCGTTGTGAAAATGTGTGTCTCCAAATACGTGACTACCACCTCAAATCCCATATGTTTTCTATTGACATGGGAGGTTGAGACATTGTGTTGGGTGTCGAATGGCTAAGAACCTTGGGTCCCATTCTCATGGATTTTCAGAACTTAACCATGTAATTCGACCAAGGAGGCCACAAATATAAATTTCAAGGCATCATTGTGCATTCCCTTGAAGTCATCAGTTCTCATCGCATGGAAAAATTGCTCAAAAAAGGTCATTCTTGTGTCATTGCTCAACTCCATGCCATACAAGCTACAAAGACCCCACCAGTGCCCCAAGACCTCCAAGTCCTCCTTTCTAAACATCAAACAGTCTTTTCCACTCCCCAATGACTCCCTCCTTCTCATGGTGTCCATGATCATTCCATTCCCCTTGTCCCAGGAAGCCTTCCCCCCAATATACGCCCATATCGCCACCCCTTTGCACACAAAAATGAAATTGAAAAAATGGTCCAAGAACTCCTTACTGCCGAAGTCATCTATCCTAGTATGAGCCCTTAATCCTCTTTGGTTGTCATGGTACTAAATAAACAAGGTTCTTGGCGAATGTGTCCTGACTTCCGTGCTCTCAACAAACTAACCATCAAAGACAAATTTCCCATTCCTGTCATTGATGACCTCCTGGCTGAATTGAGTGGTGCCCAATTCTTCACCAAACTTGATCTTCGCTCGAGCTATCTCCAGATACATATGAAAGAGTCTAACATTCCCAAGACGACCTTTCGCACTCATGAGGGCCACTATGAGTTTTTGGTCATGCCCTTTGGTTTGTGTAACGCCCCCTCCACCTTCCAAAGCCTCATGAACCATGTCTTCCGCCCTTTTCTCCGTCATTTTTTCTTAGTTTTCTTTGATGATATCCTCATATATAGCAAGACCTGGACATACCATCTTACTCATGTGGATCAAGTTCTCAGCCTACTCTCTCAGCACCATCTTTTCCTGAAACAGTCAAAATGTGCTTTTGGTGCCTCCAAAGTAGAATACTTGGGTCATCTGGTGGGCAAGGATGGCGTCAGGGTGGACCTGAAAAAGATTGAAGCTATGCAAGACTGACCGCACACAAAGACTCTCAAAAGCTTGCGCGGATTTTTGGGCCTCACAGGGTATTATTGCAAGTTCATTAAGAACTATGGAAAGATTGCAGCACCTCTCATGGATCTCCTCAAAAAGAACTCTTTCACTTGGACCCCAACAGCTACGCAAGCTTTTCAAACCTTGAAGACGGCCATGTGCACCACTCTGGTTTTGGCCCTTCCTGACTTCAAAAAGACCTTTGTGTTGGAATGTGAAGCCTCAGGGAAAGGAATTGGCATTGTCCTTATGCAAGAGGGTCGCCCTTTGGCCTTCACTAGTAAGCAACTATCTGAAAAGAATATGGGCAAACCCATTTATGAAAAAGAAATGTTGGTGATTCTGCATGTCGTTGATTTGTGGCATCCATATCTCTTGGGGAAACGCTTCCAAATTAAGACAGACCATCAAAGCCTCAAGTACTTTCTGGAACAATGCATTTCTTCCCAGGAACAACAAAAATGGGTGACTAAGCTCTTTGGATATGATTATGAGATCATTTACAAGAAGGGAAAAGACAATGTCGTGGTGGATGCACTGTCCCAGAAATATGAAGATGAAGGATCCATTTTTTCTCTTTCCTTCATTGTACCTGATTGGCTCCAAGATGTGCGCCAGGAATGGCTTCAAGATCCAAAAAGTTCACATCTGATCCAGCTATTGCAGAACAAGGCTCTGGCTCCCCTAGGGTACTCCCGACTCCAGGATGAGCTTCGATACAAAGGTCGCTTGTATTTAAGTAAACAATCCAAGCTCAAATCCACAGTGCTTTCTGAGCTTCATGCTACACCCACAGCAGGGCACTCAGGGTTCACCAAAACATATGACCGAGTCAAACGTTCTTTTTTATAGAATGGTATGAAACAGGACATCCATAAGTTTGTTGTTGAATGTGAGGTGTGTCAATGCAACAAAGGAGAAACAGTCAAATCGCAAAGCACCCTCCAACCGCTTCCGATTCCCCCTGCCATTTGGAAGGATATCTATATGGACTTTATCACAGGCTTACCCAAATCGGGGAATAAATCAATCATAATGGTGGTGGTGGATCGCCTTTCCAAATATGCTCATTTTTGTGCTCTTCCCCACCCATTTACTGCATCCACAGTGGCTCAAATTTTCATGGACCAGGTCTTCAAGCTACATGGCATTCTGAACTCTATTGTTTTCGATCGAGACCCAACTTTCACAAGAAATTTTTGGCAAGAATTGTTCAAGCTACAAGACACACAATTGCATCTCAGCTCAGCTTATCATCCCCAAACGGATGGTCAAATGGAAATTGTCAACAAGTGTTTGGAAACATATTTGAGGTGTTTTGCCTCTGAAAAACAACACTAGTGGGCTCAATGGTTACCCCTCGCCGAATGGTGGTACAACACTACATACCATACATCCACTCGCATGACTCCTTTTGAAGCAGTATATGGACAGAAGCCACCTTCCGTTCTCTCCTACTTACCGGGTACCTCGAAGGTCTAGGCGGTTGACCAAACACTTACAGTCCAAGAGGATATCCTTCGTACCCTTAAAGAGAACTTGGTCATGGCACAAAATAGAATGAAGCAGCAAGCAGATCAAGGTCGCTCAGAACGACAATTTGCAGAAGGGGACCAGATGTTTCTGAGACTACAACCATATAAACAAACTTCCCTCAAGGTCGAGCAGTGTCAGAATCTAGCACCCAAATTTTATGGCCCTTACACAGTTCTCAAGTGTGTGGGACAAGTTTCATATCAGTTAGCTCTGCCCAGTCAGTCGAAGCCACATCCTGTTTTTCATGTTTCATGCTTGAAGAAGGTGATTGGAACCAGGTGCCAAATTCAAACCAACCTTCCAGAGTTAGTTGAAGAAGGATCCATTTGGCTATAGCCAGAAGTAGTTTTGGACCAGCGTGAGGGTTGCCTGCATCAGAGAACCATCAAGGAAGTGCTAGTACAGTGGAAAGATATGACTCCAGCAGATGCCACTTGGGAATCAGCTACCATTTTGCAGCAGTTTCCACATCTCAAGCCTTGAGAACAAGGTTGTTTTTAAGGGGGCGGACATGTTAAGGTCCTAACCCGCACATAGGTAGATCAATGTATTCAGATGTAATAAAGGTCAATATTAATAAGGCCTTTCAATAAAATAGAATAAGGCATATGTAAGAAGACCTAATAGAAGCTTCCACTTCTAGAAGGATCTTCCTCTAGATTCTTCTCTTAATAGACATATTTAGTATAAATAAGGGCGAGGGTATGTGAACCCTAGCTTGGAGATTATTGTAACAGAGCACTGCTCGACTAGAGGTTGCCCCCTCGAAGAGGCCTATGAAAATTGCTTTCTGAATCAAAGTGATTTTCTATTGCTATTTCGTATATCATTTATGTGTATTGTGAAGATTACGCTGGATATTTTACTGTTATTCTACAATTACTAGCATTTTATTTATGTTCTGCATATTTTATATATCTGGTATCTTGCACCGGACCTCCCCACTACATAGCACCTTCACAAAGACCATTCGACCAATGGACCACCATTTATGACTTGATATGTATACGAGTTCATATATATTTGAATTTAAATTATGTGATAGTTGGCGGGGGGTTGGGTCGGGGCTTAGCCCTGACCCGCAGTCGTTTGTTTTGTATATGACCATGCCATATATCATATTACCCAATGGTTAGCGTGCGTGGGGTTTTAAAACATAGCCCGTGGTTTTGTTTATACATATGACCACGACTGGAGCGCGGGAAAGTTAAACAGTTTTAAAACAGTTAACCCTTTTGCCATAACGCGAGGACGTATGGAAGACTAATGTGCCCAAGTGCTAGGCAGTTAGGGGCTGGCGCACCCATAACCGTCCTATAGTTCACACCATTGGTGCGGTTGCACCCGGTGCTGGGTTTTCACGCTTTAAATTGCGTGTGTTCCAGGTTCATGTTACAAGGGTGCATTTTGTAGATGCAGAGACAACAAGCTTGAAGGGGGGACTTCCAAGAGGCCTAACTTCTTCATTTTTTGACCGATTGAGGTGCCAAAAAATCCCAAATAGGGGTTTTTGGATGCTATGAAGCCATTGGAGTAGTCTATTGGTCAGTTTGAGCATTGTAAGGTATGTTTTTGAGCACTTTGAGAAATTAATAATAATGATCCATTGGAAGTTGGACCAGGAGATGTAGCCCAAGAGAGGGGTGAACTCCTTTATCAATTGTTGTGTTTATGTGTTGTTGTTTATTTATATCTTGCATGAGTAATCCTTTAATTCATGTGTTTCAAAGTTGATCCATTTTCTTTTTAAACACATAAAATTTACTTGCAAATAATTTCAAGATTTCAAGTCTTCTTCATTTTTAGATCAAGTTGGTATCAAAGCACTGGTTTTTGAAGACTTGATTGTTTGCAAGTGTTTTGTTTCTGATGCTCACAAGGTTGAAACTCATAAGAGGAGAAGGTCAAATTATGGAGCCAAGTTCTCATCCTTCAAGGAGGAAGCATATTCCATCATCGCAAGTTTCAAGGAGGCATTCACCAAGTATGGCTCATGAAGAAAGTCATGAACATGTTCCTGCAGAATATGAAGATCTCAAAAAGGTTGTCATGGAGATGAGAGAGATGATGAAGATATTGATGGAAAGGAACATATTGTCGCAAGGTGAAGGCTCCAACCCTTCAAGGCATAAGGGAAGAAGTGGTGACAAAACTCCAAACGAAAATGGAGGGAATGGTGCTTCTCCACCACCCTCTCCTCCATCTTCTTCTTCTTCTTCTTCTACCAGTTTAAGACCTCTTCCGAATTCTCCAAAGGGGCATGGTAAAAATCCTTCGCAAATTCCTTCATTAAAGCTTGATATAAAATTTGAATTGCCAATATACAATGGAGAAGTTAATGCTGAGAAGTTAGATAATTGGATACGTCAAATTGAGGTATATTGTAGAATACAAAAAATTCAAGATGATGAAACCAAAATTCAGCTTGCTTCGTTAATATTAGATAGTGCAACACTTATTTGGTGGGAATCCAAGACTCGGGAGGATATGAAAAATAATGGTAAAATTTTGATTTCTTGGAATGATTTCATTGTTGCAATTAAAAAACAATTTTATCCATTAGCATATAAGCAAAAGGCAACTATGGAATGGCAAAATTTTAGACAAGCTAAAGGACAGAGTGTGCAAAGATTTACTCAAGAGTTTAGGAGAAGAGCTTTGGTTTTGGGAGTAGATTTGTATTCTCAAGAAACTTTGCTCAAATACATTGGAGCTTTACATAGTTATTTGAGAGATACTATACTCATGTTTAATCCTTCAAATCTAGATGAAGTTTGTGTACAAGCTACTCATTTGGAAGCAAGAGGAAGAAATGACACTCATGAGGGTAACAAGAAGACATTTAGCCATGGAGACAAGGGAAAGAAGAAGTTCAAGGGAAATGGCAGAAAGAATGTTGTTGTTAAGAAAGAGGGAGAAAAATTCACATGTAAACATTGTTCAAAAGATGGCCATGATGAAGACCATTGTTGGAAACTTCATCCTGAAAGACGACCCAAAAAGTTTGGCAACAACAACAAAGGGAAGTCAAAGACTGCTGCAACTGTTCAACATGATTTAGGTTCGGATTCGGGTGATGAAATGAAGATCACAACCATGGGTTTTCAAGGTAATGGTTCTAATGCAAGTACTAGTTCTTCAAGTAACAATAATGTCAATGTAACTCAACAAGAGAAAGTGAGAATTGAACTTTTTCACATAAGGGTTGTTTCAAAGCATACTAAGATAGACACTTTATTTGATACTGGATCTCAAGCAAACCTTATTTATGAAGAAACTGTTAAGAAACTTTAGTTGGAAACAATTCCACATCCTAAGCCATACCCTCTTGGTTGGATATGTGATAATGCTAAGTTACAAGTAACAAGAAGGTGTAAACTTAGGTTTGCTATCACTGCAAATTTCGTTGATGAGATAGAGCTTGATGTTATTCCATTGGATATCTGTGGTATTGTGTTGGGAAGCCTGTATTTGTACGATAGGAAAGCTATTTTTCATCGTCATGAGAATAAGTATCATTTGTTTAAATATGGGGTTGAGTACATTGTTAGAGCCCACACAAAGAAGATGAATTTATCACTTATAAATGCGGGACAAATGAAGAGATTAGTTAATGCTAGTAAGAATTTTGTTCTCTTAATGATCAAACCTAAAGATGATGTTGAAAACCAAGTATTTCAAGGTTGTGATACAAAGTTAAAATCTGATCTATTTGAAGTTGTTAATCAGTATGATGAAATGTTTAAAGAACCTAAGGGATTACCTCCGAAAAGAGGAGTCCAACATGAAATTTAGTTGCAACAAGATTGTCCTCTTCCAAACATTGGAATGTATAGAATGTCAGTTATGGAAAATGATGAGATTAAAAAACAAATTCAGGAGTTGCTCAACAAAGGGGTTATTGTACCAAGTTTAGCGCCATGTGGATCTCCAATTGTGTTAGTTCCAAAGAAATATGGTACGTGGCGTATGTGTGTTGATTTCAGGGCTTTGAACAAAATAACAGTTAAGAATCGTTATCCTCTTCCTAGAATTGATGATTTGCTTGATCAATTAAAAGATTCCAAATATTTCACTAAGTTAGATTTGAGAAGCGGATATCATCAGATCCGGATTTCCGAGGGAGACACATGGAAGACAGCTTTTAAAACTAAGCAAGGTTTGTTTGAATGGATGGTAATGCTTTTTGGACTTTGCAATGCACCTGCTACTTTCATGAGAGTTATGAATGATGTCTTAAGGCCTTTTCTGGATGATTGTGTTATTGTCTACTTAGATGATATTTGATCTTTAAAAAATATTTTGAAGAGCATATTACACATGTGAAACAAGTTTTGGATGTTTTGAGAAAGGAACAGTTGTTTTTGAAATTGTCCAAATGTGAATTTGGAAAAACTTCACTTATTTACTTAGGGCATATTGTTGGTGGAGGTGAATTAAAAATTGATCCCTCCAAGGTCAAAGTCATTTTGGAATGGTCCAGGCCCAGCAATGTGACAAAGGTAAGAAGTTTTTTGGGAGCCACCCAATATTGGAAGAAGTTTATTGCTAACTTTTCTTCCATTGCATCTCCATTACATGCTGTGACAAGTGTCAAGCAGGTTTTCCAATGGGGAGGCAAGCAACAATAGGCTTTTGATACTTTGAAAGAAAAGATCAGTTCAGTGCCAGTTCTTGCACTTCCAAATTTAAGACAACCTTTTGAAATACAGACAGATGCAAGTAATGGGAGCAATTTTTCTACAGTATGGGAAGCCCATTTGTTTTCATTCTAAGACGTTTAATGGTGTCGTGATTAATTATCCTACTTATGATAAGGAATTGTATGCATTGGTTCAAAGTGTTAAAAAATGGAAATATTATTTGTTGGGGAAAGAAACCATTATTCACACTGATCATCAACCACTGCAATACTTACAATCACAGACAAAGCTACAACAAGATAGGCACTTCATATGGATGGGTTTGCTTCAACAGTTTCACTTGGTTATCAGGTATAAGAAGGGAATTTTTAACAAAGTCGTTGATATGCTTTCAACAAGGCCTATTATTAGTGCTTCAGTTATTCTTAAGCAGAGTCCTATAATGAATGAAAGTTATGTGGAGAAATATGCTTTAGATACTAACTTTAAAGAAGTGTATGAAACTTTGTGCCACTCTAACCATGTTGAAGAATTGGATTATCATGTGCATAATAATCTCTTGTATCATCTTGGAAAGTTGTGTGTTGTAGGAAAATCTGCCTGTGGACAAGTAGATCGACCTCTAGAGCTTGACCTTAACCCTAGATAGAAAAATGCTTAATGTGGACACTGACTTCCTTTCAAATCTATCTAAACTAATGCATGAGAAGGGAGGATAACATAAGTACCTTTTAATCGACGTTTGTCCCTGCACGCTCCGAGTTGTGCTCCAATTCTTTGCTCCTCGTTGAGGTCTATGGACAAAACAAGATACGACCACTTCCTACTCTATTGACATTAGCTTGAAAACAGATCTATCAATAAATGACAAGTTCATGTGACATCAGACACAAACTAGAAAGAAATAGGCCAAGCATGTCATATTAATGAGAATAACGACAGCAGTACTTACAATCGTAGATGCGAATGTGACAGCTTCGTCAAGTCCTCTTTGTCTAACCCTTGCCTGAAAGATCCACAACCTGGGTAACAGCAGCTTCACTGATCACTCTCCTTTGGCTGACTGTAAGTTTCCTCCAAGATCATAAGTTTCACATATTCAATCCTTCTCCCCCTTTCCACCATCATAGAGCCTGTTTATATAGGTTGGGAGGGGCCTAACCTCTTGAGTTATGTTTAGAACCAGTTAGGAACCATCTCCTTGGATCAGGGATCTTTTGATGAAACCAAGAATTAGAGCACAACTGCCTTCTAATCTCGAATGATCTCCTCTTCATTCGACTCAACGGGCTAACAATTGACCCAGAATAGGGAGTGCTCCCTCAGAAGGGGTATCAGAGCGTTGTAACACTCCTGATGTGCCTTGGGAAAGCGCCAGCACTCTTAAGATGAGCAGCGCTCCTCTAGAAGGGCCTAAAGGGCGTTATAACGCTCCTTGAATCATGGTAAAGGAGTGCCAGTGCTTCTGCAGCTATATTAGGGGAGCGTTCCCCCTCCAAACCATTGTTTCAGGGTCTCTTTCAGGTGTCAAGAGCTATTTGATTCCAGTAAACCAGTTTCCTTCTCCCAAATCAGTCATGTGAGGTGTCATAAGTGCCTCCTTAGTGTCGTTATCATGGCATCATGTCTGAACATTGTTTACAACACTAGTGATCAACTTGCGACACTTGCGAAAGCTGTAGGGAAGATGCGACACTTACGACAATTGACAGGGACAATGCGACACTTAGCAATTTTGACATGTAACAGAATGCCCCCCAAATTATGAAGTTAGAAGATACGAACTGATGACTAAAATACTTTGCAGACGTTCAAGCAAGGGTATAGACTCGGAGAACCTGACGAAAGCTGCACACAAACATCCAACAAATATCATGACATATTTCAAAACCCAAGGCAGGCATACCTATGCTTGGATGATATATGGCCGCCATAATATACACTGCGGATCCATAATTGTATTGATAAAAGGGTATAGCCACCGAAGATACACTGTGGATCTATACTTTGATAATTCAGACTGATCGTAGCCACGAAGAATACATAGTGGATCTATGAGATGACAGGACATAGCCACGACCAATACAAAGTGGATCTATGTAACAATGTATGTGTTCTTTGTCCAGAATTCCTTCGCAACCTGGGTGAAAAATGTATCAAGGTGAATTACTCAACCCAGGGTCTTCTAACCAATCCCAATATGGCACGAATCTAGACATGTGAATAGATGTCTTGGTGTCGAACATGGCAGAAACCACTTGATTAACGGTCAATGAGGTAAACCGTTAACAAGTGCGAGGGAGATCACCATTAATGTCAATGATTCCCAAGGTACCTTAGTACATTCCACCGAACGTGAATAGATGAGTTGAAGTCGAACATTCGTGGAATCATTCGATCAGATTTCAATGATGTAAACCCACTGTCGAATGTGAGGAGGCCTGCCATTGAGGCATGCAGGTCCCAAAGTACTAAATGTTTTCTAAGCCTAATTCCCGGATAATGTGTTGAAGTCGACAGGAATAGACTCGTCGAGGGAGGGCCTTGATGTATCCCCCATCAACGACACGAAACGGACATAGAGGTGTAATTGGTAAATCAAAAGAACATGGACTGACACGGGTTGTGAGACAAGATATTTGGGATGGTTGACTCTTGAGGCAGATACTTCCCTTGAACACTGAGGCACGACAGTGAACATGACATGGACCAAAACTGTGCAATGGGTACCGTGACTTGCATCGGGTGACTCAAAGGAGTGAAAGGAAACTCAAAGTATTGGCTCAGTGCAGAGGTTCAACGGATTATGATGTATGCAAAGTGACAAAGTGCCGTGTTCAAGGGCGACTCTAAGAAGTGCTAGATGATGTTCTCAAGAGACTGCTTGGCTTGCCCCTTTCAATTTTTCCCCCATCCAGATAGATGAGTACCTCTTTTTTATTTAATGAGCTCGAGGAGGATAACACATGCTCGATATAACTTACCTTCGGTAAGTCCCTCTTCCTTTGTTTAACGAACCGGAAAAAGTAAGGGTTCATTCCCATATGGGTCTGTCGATGTGTGCTTTAATGAGTCCAAAGACAGAAAACTCGAAGGTTTTTTGGGATTATAGAGTTCGGAAAAACACTTAAAAGAGAACTCTCTCAGTTCATTTTTTGTACAGTAGTCCAATGAGACCGAAAAAGGGTTAAACTATCACTCGAAGGATGCTCTTTCTGACCTTTTAACGAGTGTGAAAGAAAGCAAGATCACTCGACAATCTTTTCATATTTAGAGAGTCTAAAAAGGGTTTAAAGGAGACTCCAAGGGGGTTCCTTTTTCATGTGATCGTATTCGTACGGGTCCGAAAAAGAGATAAAAGTTTACCCGGTTACGTTCTCATATTGTCGATCTTGAGAACGAACTAAGACTATGCTCATGAATATGACAAGGTGAATAATTCATTAGAACTGCCAAGAATCCTGCAATGCCAGAAGCTACAAACCCGATATTAGTGAAGTCATTTGCACCATTAGAGAAACCCAAAATGACCATAGCTTATAAAAAATGAAATTTTATAAATTTCAATTGATTCAAAAAACTCATTTACCATTTCATTTGCAAGGATTTGTAGAGTGTTGGAGAATCTCGATTGGAGCAAATCTTGTTCTTCTCGCTGCCGGAGTTACGGTTGATCGTTTCTCACACCGTTCGAACTAGGTAGATGTTCGTTCTTAGCTCTTTCAATTGCATGGTTTCAAGTTGATTTTCATGGCATAATTAATTTAAAACACAAATCCCTAGGTTGCCCATTTTGAACCAAATCAGCCTCCTTTTGAAAGTTAATAAAATGGGGGGAATTGTTCACGAAAATGTATTGGAAAATGGTGGTTAAGATGCCCACACTTTAACCATTGATTAGATCGACCATTTTGACCAAAGAAATCTGCAAAAACTCCCCTCATGGGCCCATGCACCTCCTCAAAACGTTTTTCATTTTTACCATGTTTTAATCATTGTTTGGCAAATACTTAAGGGTGTGGTGGTTAAAAATGATGATTGGTTACCTTTAGATGTCATGGGCATTTGATTTTATGTTTTAAAATGCTTTTTGAAAATCGCCGAAATCACAAAAACGTGGGGAATGATGTAAATTTTGAATTTTTGTTTTGTAGATATATTCGGCAATCATGATCGAGTGGAAAGAGAGGGAACATGAGATGGATGATATAGCCACTCTACGGAGTCCCCGTATGCGGGCCGCTTTGAGGGCATGTGGTTTGCTCAATTTTTTCAAACTACAAAAAATGAAAAGCGAGGTTTTATTGCTTGAGCATATCATTGGTCTTTGGGACATGACGGAACAGGGATTCCATATTGGTACACAACTCCTAACTATCGAGTTGGAGGATGTGTACTTTCTGACTGGCCTATCGAAGAGAGGGGTCCCCATATCTTTTACAGGGCAGAGGGCATTACCTGAACAGGTGGACGTGTATCTGGCACGTCACTGTGCTCCGGGAGCAAGATTGGTAGAGGGCAGGATCCCTATCAAAGATATCCGAGATCTACCTCTTCGATCCATATTGTTTGCTATCACTAGTTCGACTGGTAGCACTAGTGCTCATTTGGCTTCGAGATCACAGGTGGCCTATGGCGTCCAGTGTTTAGAGCCAACACTATTCAATTGGAGTGCGGCGTTCCTCCGGAATGTGAAGGAACAGATCTCGTGATGCAGGAATGGTCAGAAATAGTTCGGTTATGGCTCGTTCTTAGTTTCATTTTTCTTGGAGCGCATCCCTCAGATGCAGCCTCAGATCGCGCTGGTAGTACGACCAGTGGATGAGCCTCGGATGGAGAGGTGGACTAGCCTATCTCTGAGGTTAGTTTCGGAGTCAGAGTTCCGCTTTACTGGTGATTTATTTTCCTGGTTGAGGCGGCAATACCTCTGGATCGAGGACTTCCCGTATGATGATGTGGACTTCCGCGGGAGTATGGACTTGATTTTTCCCAAGGGGGAAGATTGGGAAGAGTCAGGTAAGAGACTAAGCCATTCCTTGTCAAGTTTGTTTTTTAAATTTTTGATGTATATGTATTTTTTTTGGGTATGTAAGAGAGTTTTAACAGATGTTTTGTCTTCAACATGCAGACAAGGGAGCAGTGCGCCCAACGGATATACCAGTGCCAGGATGTCGTGGTGGCGCCCCAGTTGTAGCAGACCCAGTAGTACCGGTGGTGGGCCTCCGAAAGGTTGAGAGGAACCTCCAGGGCCTTATGATGGGTATCCCTCCTTTGCGGAGAGGGGGCGTGCCTTTGCATCTGCAGCGACACACTGTAGGGGTGCCAGAGAATATCAATTCTCTGTTGAGACGTGTAGTACGCACAATATTATATTACTCATAGCACAACGTAGTGCGGGGAGATTAGAGTTTCCCCGAGATCATGTTTTTTGTACGCCTTGTCTGGCGAAGTTGTATGGGTGGATGAGCCCAATATTTTGTTCTCTTACAGACTTTTTGATGTAATGCAAACATTTCAGTCACGCCATATATATATATATATATATATACAGTTTCGAGTTTTTATGATGCCGATGATTTGTACATGATGATGTCTGTGATGTGTTTTAATTTACATGTACAGTTTCTTGCTTTCCTTGAATCTTATCTGTGGGCTAAATACTGATCCATGATATAATTAGCTAACGAATCTGAAACACTATTGAGTTCTTTAGGAATGTGTCTATATTCAATGTAATCGAACATTCATTCAAGACGGTGAACTTGCAAGTGCAGACGTAGTAGGATAGGACTACGGATCGCATAGATGTGGTTGAGTTGATAAACCACGAGTTGAGAGTCTAAGTGAATAATGATACGAGAGATACCTAGGGAGGAGGCTTGGGTCAACAATCTAATGACAGTGTGATATTCTGCCATGTTGTTGTTCGCTGGTCCTAAACAGATGCCTCCTGAACTCACCACCTCATCAAATTGATAAATAACCCATGCCTCCGAGGCAATGTTCTGGGTATGTCAGCCGGCACCATCCGTGAACCCAAAAAAGATAGGAAAGGTAGACGTCATCTACGCATGAAAACACAGGCACAGTCATGAGTGGCAACGGTAAAGAATCGAGCACGCGAAAGAAAAGACACACCAAGATAAAATACAATAATGTACAAAGCACAGATGCTAGGTGATCTATGCATAGTACTTTTTAAGGTAAAGCCCGTTTTGGGGCTCTCCTAGGGAGATTCCATCATGATCTACTAGTTCGTAAGCACCTTTGTGTAAAACACGCTTCACGATGTAAGGACCGTGCCACATAGGTTCTAAATTTCCTGTTCCCAATTTATCGTGAGCTTGGTCATAAATGAGGACTAAGTCTCCTTCTGCGAAGGCTTGAGGTTGGACGGATTTTTCATATTGACTCTTAATTTGTTTCTGATGTGCCTCATTAACGAGAGCAGCATCACGGCATGTTTCGTCCAACTTGGATAGATACAAGAATCGTTCTTCTTCCGCAGAAGTATGGGGCAAGAGTTCTATTTTCAATTTGAGTGATGGAATTTCACACTCGATTGGTAGTACGGCCTCGATGCCATAGACCAACTGGAAAGGAGTGAATCCAGTTGAGGTTTTCACAGACGTGCGATAGGCCCAGAGAGCAGAAAATAGTTGTAAATGCCACGATGTCTTGTTTTCCCCTACCATGCATTGGATCATGGTTTTTAGGACTTTGTTGATCATTGGATCATGGTTTTTAGGACTTTGTTGATAGCTTCAACTTGTCCATTCGCTTGAGGATAGTAAGGGGATGAGTTTTCATGGAGAAAACCCAATTTGACATGTAATTCACTCATCATCTGGTTTTTGAAGTGTGCACCATGGTCAGTGACAATGGCATGTGGTATACCAAAACGAGTAAAGATGTGGTTGAAGAGAAAAAGAGCTACGGTACGGCCATCGTTTAGGAAGGTAGGCATAGCCTCAGCCCATTTTGTGAAATAGTCGATGGTGACGATGATGTAACCGTGCCCCCCAACTAAGGTAGGCTTACACTGCATGAAATTGATGCCCCATTTTGAAAAGGGGTCAATGGAAATAATGGGGTGCAGCGCAGTAGGGTGGGTGTGTGTCTTCTTGTTGAAGATTTGGCAGGGTGGGCATTTTTTGACGGCCTCGATGCAATCTTTGAAGATCGAGGGCCAAAAGTAGCCAGCACGTAGGATTTTTTGGGCTGTGGCCATCCCGAAAAGGTGACCGCCACAAGCACCAAGGTGACAATCGTTCAAAATGCATTCAGCCTCTTCGTGAATCAGACATCGCTGAAGGATTGTGTCAATACGTGAGATCGGAAGA